>JAIMZG010000593.1:0-54933 GCA_020466075.1 Colletotrichum coccodes
CATTTTACCCATGGGTTGCATGTAGGTGTTGAAGTAGTTTTATTGGTCAATTGTGTGTTCTGATTATGTCTATGAGGAAATACTGTGAAAACCCCTTTTCTGCATTTCACTTGCCGGCAATAGACCAGTGAAATCCTAGGGAAACCCTAGTTATTGATTGATTGGTGAAATCGCCTGTAAAGTAGGGCGATTTCCTGCCGCTTGGATTTTCTTTCCACCGCGATTTCGCAGTGATTTCCACGGGTCACAAAGTGCTTATTTGCCTCAACAATATGAGGCGTTGCAAGACATCGCGGCTATAACCACGCCGCGACTGTTACAGTCAGATATCTATCAGTAGTGTTTTCTGCTAACAGATAGCTGAGTTCAATACTTGGTGAACAGTAACTAGGCTTTGTTGACTTGCTAGTAATCTTGTTGGTCTTAGAGAGTATATAGTGATCAGTCATAGACTCATAGGCATAGGTAGCTCGTCTAGCTTCATAACAAAGAATAACTAAGAGTCACTTATGAGAGAGTGAATTACGAAGCTGATTGCTGAAGATCTATGGAAGTCTGAATCCGAGCGGGCTCAGGTTCATTATATATGCAAGGTCTGGTTTCTTATCCTGTTGTCGTGATCTTTGCTGACCATTAGTTTTGATCACTCTTCGGTATCCATTGATTGATCAGTTGCCCCACTGATTGATCACTGGGCCCACTGACCGATCAATGGGTCCTTGACATTGATTAGCTTATCTTATCTTCACGTGACTTGTATCATAGTTCTTTCGTCCAAGGGGGCCTGCATGTCCCGTGTCTTGCTTGCATATAACCGTCACTGGTTGTCGCCAGGCGCCCGTGGGCTACCCTAACTGTTATGTTTGTTGAGTCTTAACAGCGATTGGGATCGCAAAACATGGTAATCACAAGCCAACCCTGATCAGGTCCACCACGGAACCCACGATGCTGACAACCCGATGGCCAGTGCGGCATGCCTCTAATCAGGCCAGTTGTCACAGGATGTGTGGTGCTCGGGCAGCCGTCGGCTTGTGCAATAAGAGAGTGTATTCATTGATCAACACTTGGATGATTGATGATGATGATGATAAGAAGCTTGTGGCTTCTCTGATTGCTATATAAGTTTTCTAGTGAGACGAGAGAGTAAGAGTAGATGCATATGTGCATACATCCCTAAGACTGGATACAACGATGTGATTTGGGCCTACAGGTACTGAATCCTATAACACCAGCAGCGAGGCGGGGATTCGCAGGCTTTCCTCTCCGATCCTTATCTAAGGATACTCGTAGTAGTCGCCATAGCTAGTTGCAAATATACTCGCTCTAGACCGTTACATTACTTCAAGATATAGAACAATCGGTTGATTAGCTACGCCTAATAAAGTTTAGTCCCAGGTCTCCTACTTGCGGCTTTACGAGTCTACTAGCTACAATATTGATCTCGCGAGAGCCTTTTACAATCCTTGTATCTAAAAGCGTAGCAACGTTAAGCATACCATCGGCAGTGTTTAATGACTCGGGGCTAGCATTATCCAAAACACTTTTCCCTCCCGAGTCCAATTGCGCGTTGAAGAAGAGCGCTAACGGGCTCGATAGCCATAATCCTATACCGCTCCTACGTGTTTCTATAACTACGGCAACCAGGAATAAGAACGTAAAGGCAAGCATTACTGCGGGCAGCGCCAGCCACGCCCAACGCACGACGACGAATGGCTGCTGGATCCAGACGTGGCCTTTTATAGCTTGCTCGGGATTAATGTCGGATCCGTTCCGTCGCATCTGAGTTGTGATAGAATCAGCCATATTATGGATCGCTCGAACAACGCTGTCGGTTTTGTATAACATAATAGGAATCATGTCTTCGCTGTAGACTCGGCTACTAAGGGACACCATACCACTAAGATCGTGATTTAGCTGGCTGTATAGTGGAATGAAACCCATTAGTGGGACGACGAATTTGTTTGTTCTGTTTGGCGGAAGACCAGGAAGCCGTAACACCAATGGATCCCAGGTGTCGTGTATATAAACGAAGTGTTTTCTTGCGCCGGTGTTGTCGGCTAAGAATTGTATATTATCGGGACGGGTTATCTCCTGCAAGACTTGCTCCGAATAAACGCCATCTCTAACCTGAGGGAGAATCTCTTTGGCTGAAAAGTAGATAGCGCATCGGAACGCCTCAATTGTAGAGTTTTGCTCGATCAATTTGAATCGTACTGATGAGTTATCAGGCCGGACTTTAATCCAATGAACAATGACCATAGCTGCTGTCATGTTGAGAAACGGCTGGAGAATTGAGGGATCCATTAATGATGGCATGCTTGATGTGAGGTAAAATATACGATACTCGTTGGACCCGTTCGACTTGTTTAACATCCCTTGGAGTATATTGTCGTCGGATGCCTTGAGGTAGTACTTAGTTTCGTTGCCGTCCTTCTTACTCGACACTTTTACGTGCGAAGATAAGTCAATGCATCGTGAGTTAACACTGAGTGTGCCAAACGATTCCCAAGTGCAATTGCCTGTAGGGCAGTTATAGGGCGGTTTAGGGGTCGATAAGGGATTTGGGGCAAGCAGTCCATTGAGAATAGCAGCCCTCATATCATACGGAAGGTTCTGGTCTATATGGTTTGTTAGGGGGATAAAGTTGGCTATCAAAGAGATTTATTAGGTTTACATACGAGCATTTTCGGCATGACTCCAGCCTGACAAATCTCCGCCCCATGAGTAAGCCGCTACTGCATTGGAAGAAGGAGTATAGGTAGGGTCGACAACCGATTTAAGTTTGTACTCTACACTCTGTTGAAAGAACGGGCCTAAGGCGGATGCTATCAGCATGATAATAGCCCCGATGCTTGCAAGGTGCCTAGTGCTATTAGAAATACGCCATCATGAACAAACTAGGATAACGAACCAAAAACGAAGTCTCCAAAGAAGAAGGAGGCTTCCTAGTGGTCCTCTACTAGCAGAGTCGTAGGAAGAAAGGTCCCGAAGCGAACGACCCCGGGGGCTTGCCATCCATATCCAGCCGAATTGCGCGATACAGGTTGCGACCGGAAATACAAGGCAACTGCGGAAGACAGTCGAAACAATCGAAACAATAGCGTTTAGGCTGATGCTCTGGAACCAAGGCCCAAATGTCCACCCCGGTTGTGGTTTATCGTCATACGCTTTGAGGAGGATCAACAACCCAAGAAAAGAGGTAGCTGCTACGACGAGGGAGAGGAATTCATAGATTAACCCTTGAACTAATGTTGAAGTACGGCTTTGCGATGCTTTAGAGGTGTTTGCGGGCTGATGATGATCCTCGGCTCGTTCGGTTGGTTCGATGTCGTCCAAAAGCGAGAGCTGATGCTCATTTGAGGATGGGTCCGAAAACACACCAGCTGAGCCCAATGAGTGCGATGCCGAGGGAGTGGCCATTGGGACGTCGCAAAAAAGCGAATAGGATCTGATTGAAATAGAGCTCACAAGATTATGCGATGTGTGGTTAACTACGTAAGAAAAAGCTTGCTCGAAGATTTAGAGACCATGTCTACTTATCGAAAGGACGTCCGCGAGAAATAAGTATTAATGTTGAGCTTGAAAATTTGTCACTTACAGCGGCTGTGCTGTTATCCATTTGGAGTACTATGGGACTATAAATAGGAAATCTGCCTCTGCAAAGCTATCGTTTTTCTTTTGTTCTTGAATTCTATTGGCCACTATTGTAACACGTAGACCGACCAGTGAAAGGAATATTGAACATTCGCGGCGCCATAGCGGAGCGGCAGGCTCCTCTATCGCGACGAATATTTGGCTGCGCCGGCGCAGCCAAACCACAACCTCTACAGCACTCGGTGCGTCAGCGCTAACACCGCTAGTGGGTGGGGGCTTTGTGGGTAACCGTTGCGTCTTCTAGTATAGCTAATCCACGTGGGGCCCCCGCCCATTTCTGGCTGCGAAGTACTTTTGTTCCAAGCCAATGAGACGGAAACGCGGAGAGCAAACCTGTCGTACTTTCTCGGAGGAAAGAGCGCGTCGGACCCTGAGGATTGGTCGCTGCATAGACGTTGTCAGAGAGACGGTCAAGCTTGCTATGAGCACGGAGAGACTGGATGTACAGATCAGCCAGCAGCATGTTTGACACACAACCTACATCAACACACCAACCGACGACACCCGTACGCACCCTCGTGCCATCGACAGCAGGACTGGCTTTGGCCGCCGACGATATGACGCTGAATACTTTGGGTGACAACCTTGAGATGGCCTGTTACTAACCACACGAGCAACCGCAGCAGTGATAAGCAGTGACAAAGATGGCGCGTAGAGACGGACAACACCTCGTATGGGCTTCTGGGAGGCAAGGAAATGAACGAAGGTGGAGACTATATAGATAATCATATGAGCCCTGAATAGCTTAGTCGGGGCGTAATAAACTATGTATGTATGTATGTATGTATAGCCAGCTCCAGCACCTTCCGCTGCATCTCTATTAGCTAACGATGTTAAAAACACGTCGACGTGTTCATCAGATGGGTTATCGAAGACTTGAACGCGCTGTTGCCTGGAGCCTCTAGATTGATGCTGTGTGCACTATTTGAAGATGGTCCCGCAAAGGGTTTTTTGGGAAATTCGAAAGATCGTCGCAATTATCACACAGGCGGCGATTGCGTTGGCAAGCCGTGAAGGATTCCTTTGGGAGTGGAAGCCTCGAGGTAAGGGCGTTGCGAACCTCAATGGACGAGTTCGCAGTGCGGACTGCCAGCGGTCGGCTCCGGGCTGCCTCCCTCATTTTCTTAAGTCCGGTCGGGTGCAGCATCCGAGGATGATCTCCCGAACACGCCATCAGTCGCGCCCGGAAGCTGGAGGACCAGCCATTCTGACTTCGCCGTGGTAGTACATATTCGCTCCACCCAGCCGGGAAAGAAGCACCCAGTGGACGAAGAGTTTACAGATGAGAGTGCCAGCAGATATTTGCAGCTGCATATGACAAATCCATCCCTCCTGGTGAATCTAGACAGAGCTAATCAACACTGCCCTAACACGACGTTCTTGCGAACCAGAGCCTGCGTGATGATGACGACCAGGATTCATGCAGTAGAGCTGACGGGGACCCTGTCCTGCAAGCCATTTTATTTAAATCGAGCGTGAAGAGGCTTCCAATAAAAGGAAGACAAAATCTCGGCCCCGATTCAACACCGGCGCTGCGGCCGGGGCTGGAACAACAACAGAATCCTGCAGCCTGATCTGGTCACAAGTGCGGTATAGGAAACTGATGGGAGAATTGCGGATCCTTTAGGCGGGAAATACACAGGATCTTCCATTTTCCCTCTCATTTTTCCCTCTCAGTCTTCCTGGAGTATCTTCCGATCACCGCGCGACTCCAACAGCTGCGGTGACAAGGCAATGGCTTGCGCCCCGGCCTACAGCACTCTCGAGGTGAACCCTCGCCAACATTACGACGAAGCTGCCGGTATCCAATCACACCACGATAATGGAGAAACCCCATGGAACGCCGAGGGCCGTTATCTTCAGCCAAACACGAACATATATCACAAACCGTCCGGCGAGAGCCATGAGCTGTCCGACGTCCCGCACACCCAGGAGACGCCTACCACAGAGCCCAGCCGCAAAACGATGATCTGCGGTTTTTCTCGGAGTGTGTTCATCGCGGGACTGCTCATCGCTCTGCTGGTCGTCATCGGCGCCATCGCTGGCGGTGTTGCCGGAGGTTTGAGCAGCCGCCGGAATACCACGGACAGCCCAGCGGAGCCTGTAGACAGCATACTGAAAGTATCGAGGCTTGCAGCAGCAAACAGGACGATAGGGCCGAACTCGCAGAACACTGTCTTCTTCCAAGACGGCGGCGGCGGCCTGATGACGCGGTACCGAATAGGGCCTTCGTCTGAATGGAAGACCGTCAACCTGAGTCTCAATTTCGCTGAAAGCACTAACAAAGTCGAGCTCCCTCCTGGTGCTCCAATTGCAGCTGCATCTTGCGCTGGCTACTCCTGTGGTGACACCATGGCCATCTTTCTGGGCACCGACGGCATTCTCCACGCCATCTCAGACGACAGCGCCGCGGGCGGGCTTGAATGGAATGACATGGACGACGTTTCGGCTGCCAAGCTAAACGCTTCAGATGGTTCACCGCTGGCAATAGCGTATACCGCGTCAGTACCCGACTTGCCTCTTGATAAAGACGGTAACAAGATATGGTGGACCCACCGCCTTGTGGCTTATGAGGACCCTGATGGAGACATTATGGTGGCCAACAGTAGCAGTAGTCCAACCCGTTGGGCCTCGAATAAGGTGGAACTACGGAACTTCGTAACTAACAACACGAGTCTGGCCATGATCAGTCAAATCAGAGGCAGCATGCTCGACCAGGTCAGTCTGGTCGGGAAGGTGACGGATCAGACGGGCCCTTACGAGAAAGAGTACGCCATGGGCCAAGCGATATACCCAGAGTCCGAAACAAGCGATGTTGGATGGACCACAGGTAGGCCGAGATCTCTTCTCCCCACTTCCCAAGGGGAGGTCACTGGAAGACGGATATTAACCAAACCTCCAGGAGAGAAAGTTCTAAACGGCATCACTCAGTCTAAGGCTTCGGGATCAGTACCGACGCAGCAATTCGCCGTCACAATGCGCAATAACTGGCGGGATAGCGTCTATTTGGTCCTCAGCTCCAACGGGACGATATCCGGTCGCATAGTGGGACAACACAACAAGACGATGACGAATATCAGGGTGAAAGAGGACTCTGGAGAGCCTCGACTGGCAAATTTCTCGGCCATTGCGACGACTATGAACGGTTTTCTCTATGGGCTCGTCAACGACACAATAAGGGAATGTTCGTTTGACACGTCGGATCCATCTCTCTTGAAATTTGAGTCGATCGTCTACGACAAGTCTGTGATGGACAAAGAGAAGCCGAAGAGGTAACGACTTGGGTGTTGCTAGCATGAATCGAAGACTTCTGTTATATAGAATAGAGGGTAATTCGAATGTCGTCAAAGGCATCTGTTTTTCCATCTCTCAAAATCCAGCCTCAGTCCCAAAACTATGCATTAACGTGACCACCTCGTGATACAACAGTAGGTTTGCGCTATCAGCTAAATATAGGAAGCTGGACACTCAAAGGGGACGCTTTCGTGGACGGTTCACTAGTTACTAACACATAAGAAACAAGGACACAGAAGAAGTCACCGTATGAGGTTTGAGAAGAGAAGAAGCTGATATAAAGGCTGTACGAGCCAAGCGCTAACTATGAATGAAAGTCTCGAGAATTTAAGCCATAGTTATTCTCTCACAATCGCCGACCATTAATTAGCCGAGCTTACTCCACCGGCTAATGTGTCGGCTCTCTTACACGAACACGGGATAATGAGACAGACTTCTTAATATCGAGGCTTTCGGTTTGTAGTGTAGTCGGTTGGCCTGGTCCGCTCGTGACATCTTGGCCTTCTTTCTTGTCTAAGAGTCCTCATAGGTGATTAGTTGCGACTTAGAGCCCAGCTTAGACCACAACCTGCTGCTTACCTAGTCTTGTTTTGCCAATCATCTAAGCGTACCGATGCCTATGCTGATGATAGATCTTCTTTCTTCCACTATACCCGCAGTTGCAATGGTAATATCTCTCGGTCACTTCGTCCTCAACGCACTTTAATGTACCACTAAAGTTTGTTGGTCGGATAGCCGTACATTTGTAGGTTCGACTCCTAGCTTGCACCGAATCTCCACATGCTCTGCAATTTGTCATGTTCGATCAACGATGGCTTTTCTGCTCGTCCTTATGAAAACGGTCTTGTTCAGAAGATATGTAGAGGGAGTAAATAAGGGACTGCAGTAAGGTTTGTAAGTCTAGATGAATAGAAAGAATACGGCGGTATATTCGGGGTATTTATTATGTGCGGCCTATGGCTCTTCGATGTTGAGTGTGTTGATAGGATTTCTGCTTTGAAATACAAAAAAATAAGTCGTACGCAGTTTTTATCAAACATTCTCCACAGGAAAAAGTGTCTTTGCCTCGTTAGAGCACAGTTTATGTGTTTTAAGCTAATCCTAATGTTGAATCGTAGGGTATCGTTGATTGTGTACATCTCTCTTTCTAGTGCGGCGTGCTCTCCAACGCGCGCAGCCTTCTTGGATCCATGTTTGTGCGCGCCTAAGGTCACGAACAACGCGGCGGCCCGGCACAATCCGTAGCAACCACATTGCGAGTGGCCCATATACAGGCATGCTTATCGCCGCTTACCTCCAATAACCTCGTACGCGCAGGATCTAACAACTACAACTTTACGTCTTATTGGCTTAACCCAAAAGGACTTCGCAGCCAGAAACGGGCGCTAACGTTGCAAATTCAAGTTGATGCCCCCGTGGCCACCGTTTCTTCTAAAAACCCTGGAGGGAAAGGGTGGGAACTCTACGTTGAGGAAGCTGACAGTTAAGCATGGGCCGGCCACCTTGGGTCTCACTTGCGTCAAATCCCGCTTAGACCGGCTGATCGGTGGGGTTAGTGAACACGGGCTTGGCAACGCATGTTCCCTTTAGGGAAGGCATCTATGGATTAAAATAAGTCCATCTATGAATGTAGCCGCAGCTTCCACAGTGTTAATCGCGTCAACGATAATACCATTAGCCCTCAGTACCCTAGAAAGTCCTTTTGCTCTAAGCCAATGAGACGGACAGTTATGGGTGCCTGGCTGCCTGGATGCTGGGGTGTCAACTTGAGTTTGCTCCACCTGCGCGCATCTGCGCATGCGAAGTCCTTCTGTTCTCAACCTATAAGACGCCGAGGTAGCCTGGATGCGACCGGCTGCGACACTCGAGGAACTGAGGCCATTCCCCTCTGGCGTCGTACTGCATATCCAATACTGCCTATCATCACTGTGTTGTCACTGGCTACTATTGGTCCCAACTGGCATGGCTATGATCCTGCGATAGCGCTGCAAGCGTGCGCATCTGTCCCTAGTCGCACAATGATCACGGGCTGTCGTGTAGAATGACCTACTGGTAATCAATAGCCTGTTTGAGAGGCATGCAGCTTAACATTATCCAGCACGTCCTTGCTCTTCCCAGTGCGGCGTTAGACTAAAGTGTCACTCCTAACCAGTTTCACACTATATCAGTTCCACCTAGATTCTGTAGAGCACAACAGTTAAGAAACGATGCTGTTAGAATAACAGGCAAAAGCAAGGCAATTAGAATTAGCCCAACGCGAGCCCGCGAGAATGTAGAAGCCCCACTCAGCCACACTTGGCGGGGCACTACCTACTTCCACCGCAGCAACCCGCAAGCCTAGCCATTCACAATGCAAGCCTTCCACCTACTATTCTCCCCGAGCACTTGCACACGATAATTGCTATGGGATATTGGTGATCACTTCAACCCACCTGATTGCCGAGCCAACAGATGCAATACTAGTGATTGAATGACCACCTGCTGGTTTCGCTTCCTCGGTGGAACTAATATTATCGCCAGTGTCTGGCGTTTCCATTTTCGCGCACGAGAAATCCGAGCTGCTATCTCGGGTGGCGGCCGCTGCAGTGAAGGCGTCCGCTGCCGCTCCGGCCTTATGATCTCGGCGGGATGCTTGATTGCCGATATACACTAGCGAGTTGCGAGAAGATGCCGGGACGGATGACGAGACCACGGGAGGACTTGTATTGGGTGAGCTCCGCGGGTTGTTGGCAGCTTGTGGCAAATAGACGCTGTCCATCCCGCCCGACACGCTCATGCCGGCGACGATGCTTTGGCCGTATAGCGGGCAGTTGAACGCTATGTGGGTTTGTCCTGTGCGATCTGTGTGTGTATGACTTGGCATGGGAGATCGCCGCCGTCTCATATTCTCTCTTGAGCTTGCAGTTTGCAGGCATGTCACTAGAACGGTACCAGCCAATCAGAAGCCATCGCCGGCGCCGGCACAGAGGCTAGTACATGATTTGCCAGCACTCAATCTTCTCACAGATGGTTGTACTGCTACTCAACTAGCGACATAGGAGCATTCAATTAGCGCGATGCACCCAGGAATTTTTGCAGTTAGTGACCGCATCGTGGTCTGGCGCGTCACCACGTCTAGTTGAGACGCGCATGGATCCTCGATTTCCTAGTAGCTCAGAAATGTCATCTATCTAGCTACACCTAAAGACCTCAAAGTTCCAGTCAAACCTAGGGAAGAAGTCATCAACTATCGAAACTTATGTTCCTCGTCCCCCACTCGCATACTCCCCCGAGGCCACATACGTTCCTGTGATGACCCCGTTGAAGACGGGCTTCGGGCCGTTAGACGGTGTGGGCAATACGCACCCGTCGCTGTGATCACTCGCCCGCTTGTCGATCTGGATATAGCGTGCTAGAAAAGCCTTCAGCACGGAAGCGATCGTTGCGGTCACGGGTGCCTGCGGCGGCTAGGCGAACTTCCATTCCGGCGAGATAATCCAGGTGAAGGTGAGTGGCCAGTGCGCCAGCAACTTTCGAGTTGCAATAGCTCACATATGCGACAGATCGTAGGAGGATCTCTCACCAGGCTCGACGGTGCCTGTCGCCGGCAGTCTCACTCCACTTGGAACCGGCGCCCTAGGACTATGTTCATGGTCAGTCTCTTGGGGCTATGCGCCCTAACGTTTCACGGGGCTCCAGTCTGGGGATCAGTTTGCTCAAGCTGAGCGCCAGCTTTGGCAGCACCGAGACCGTGGCTTCAAACCCCTGCGACTTGGCAGTACTGGCTTAGATCCTGAAGAACGATTATGTTGCAGTGGCCTCCTTAGAGCGAGCGAAAACCGAGAAGCCAGAGATGTCAGCATTACTGATGGTTTTTGGTGGCTTCACCAGACGCTCCTAGACAAATAGGCCATCCTGTGTGAGTTAATACTCTATTGTGAATTTGGTCGACAAGAAGCGCACGGCGGGGCCAATGCCGTTTGTCCGACTTCGACCAACAGCACCAACAGCACCAAAATGCCAGCAATTAATGGGCCGCCAAGATGAGGGGTAGATCTAAAAGGGAAGCTGTCTAATTGTTGATAAAACCTGAACTCTACGACCTAACATCTCCAAAACTGTCCTGGTAATTTGCCTGGATATGATCCGACTTCCCTTCCTCTAAAGTTCACAACTTGCATCATGTCGGAAACCAATACAAATCCCATAACACACCCTTCTGTACCGTCATCGAACACGGTCACTGCTCCAGATGCTCCCGCCGGAGGTTCGGCCACTCCTGCCGTAATCGAAGTCGATGAGGGAGACCTGACCGACGATACCTCAACGATGGACGACAGAATCTCATCGTACTCGGCATCCTTGACCTCTAGTGTCGTCGACTATCCAGAGGAGTACGGCCGCCGATACCATGCCTACCGAGCCGGGTCATACCAGTTTCCCAATGACGAGAGAGAGATGGACAGGCTCGACCTCAATCATACTTTGATAGCCAGGACTATCGGCAAACTTTTCCTGGCCCCTATTGAAAAAGAAAAGACACATCGCATTCTGGATGTTGGCACGGGCACGGGCATTTGGGCAGTCGAAATAGGCGACGAGTTTCCTAGTGCGGAGGTCATTGGGATTGACTTGAGCGCTATCCAGCCGGCTTTTGTTCCGCCAAACGTCAAGTTCGAGATTGACGACGCCGAAAGCTCATGGGTTGGAGACACCAAGTACGACTTCATCTTTTCAAGATATCTTGCCTGCTCTGTCGCAGACTGGCCAAAGCTTATGCGCAACATCTACACAACCTTGAACACTGATGGCTGGGCTGAGTTCCAAGACTACAGTCTCCTGTTCGACACGGACGACGGGACACTGACAGATGACCATGAGACGATGAAGTGGGATAAACTAGCAAACGAGATTTCTGACAAGATCGGCCGCGAGTTCAGCCCTGGCCCTAAATTATGCAACTGGGTAAAGGAAGCTGGTTTCCAAAACATCGTCCACAGGCACTACAAGATTCCAATCGGACCCTGGGCCAAGGACCCTCACTACAAGGAGCTCGGAATGCTGAACCTAATGCAACTGCTGGATGGTCTCGAGGCCTTCACACTGAAGCCGTTTTGTGGGGTTCTGGGATGGACAACCGAGGAGGCCCAGGTGCTGCTCGCTACGGTTCGCAAGGAGATGAAATCTGGGGCTTTTCACGCTCATCTCAATTACCACGTTGTCTACGGCCAAAAGGTGGAGAGCGAGAAGGAGGAGGGGGACTGATTTCTTTTGAGATACTATTCAGTAAATCGAATGACATATGCCACTAATTGCCCCAGACTATCCAATGGCTATGTTCCCTTGCGACTTGAGTCTTGCAAACTACACTGCATTGAAGGGGCCTTGACCTGAGACGAGCATGTCTGCCGTCAGCGATCCTAAGGATCCTCTACATGATTGAGTGTGAGTGAAATTTGCTCTAGGGCTTGCTTTTTAGCTGAAATTTGTTTGCTGAACCTCGTCATTCTATTTCTAATACGATGATGCCATGTTTCTAGGCGATCCTGTCGCAGGCTTTGATGAATTTCATCGCTATATCAATGTAGCTGGTGCAAGCGGCTGCCAGTCGTCATGCTGATAAGGACAGATGGACGCCACTCCACGCAGCATCAGACAGCGGTCATCACAGTTGTTGAAACTATGGGGTGGACGCCGCTACACTTCGCCTCATTCAATGGCTATGTTGAGTTGGTGCGGCTGTTCCTCCGTGGGGCCAGGCCGGTATTCCCTCCAGCATCTACGGCCTTAATCTCTGGGGGAATGTACTATGTACTTTGCATCAGTTGCCCATCATGATATATTGACATGTAAAGACAAACGGATAATGGCTATCGTCTCGTATTCAGACTTCGAATGAAACTCCACACCTCGAGATCGCAACTACGGAGAGCAGGTGGCATTGTTCGTTTCCAAAATGAACTTATTATCGTGGCAGCCGTTGGCCAAGGCCTCAAGAACCTTGCCGCCATCTTCGCGAACGCAGCAGAGCTGTTTGCAACGTCAGTATCTAAGCATGAGCAGCTGAAAAGTCAGCACTTACACCCGCCGAAGGAAGCGGCGCTCCGCCAGCGGCCTTGCAGAAATTGGCGCTGGGGACGGGTTTTCCGCTGCCAGGCTCAGCGGTGCAGAAGAAAGTTTTGAAGTCCACGTCCCTTTGGGAAAGGTCGCTGTTTCGCGTTGCGACGGTTAGTCTTGGCTCTCAATAACTTTCTGGGATAGCAGATGGACTTGACGGGGACCGGAGGAAGACTGACGGCGTGGCGGAAACTCCAGCGGCAAGGGAGAGGAGGGCGGTAACGAGGGCGGTTGAGACACGCATTTTTATCCTGAGAATTTGAGGAAAAGAAAATATTACTTAATATAAAGCAATGGGTTAGTGAAAGGGAATCAAGAGAGTATTTGTAGTGCTTCCAACGATCGAACCGAAGACGAGACCAAGGAAGTAGCAATGAAAGGATGGGCCAAGAACCAATATCGTATTCCCACAACCCACCGTTCCTCATCCGAAGCTTTAAAGCATTCTCCCGATTTACTGCAATCGAAATTCTGGACCGTGCTCGAGCGGATAAGGATGTCCCCCTGAATCGGCCTCCCGCCGCATGCGTCCTTGAGTCATCGATGCTCCCCTGCCTGACGCCCAAACAGGGTCTTCTGACCCCTACAAAACCAAACTGCTCAGCCAACCCCGGGTTGCTTCGTTCGGGATATATTGAAAGCAGCAAACTTTCTTTGCGTTCAATCCTTATATTGATTAGCAGTTTGGACGAGTCAAGCTCGTCGTTCCTGCAGGGCTTCAAACCAAGCACTCGGGACTCGTTACCACAGGATCCATTTTGAAACCCCGATTTCACGGGTATCGTGTCAGTGCGTGCCATTGCGGAGTGGAAGAAGCGCGGGGCAGAGCAGAGCGAGCGCACCACCATGAGTCATTGGCGGAGATGGAACATTGCCTAAATTTCCAAACTAAACTCTATTGCTTTCACAGTTTACCGCAGGAGTACGGATGCCGTCGCTCAGTTCCCTACAACACGGCAACTTTTGTCTCGCCTCATACACTTAGTCGTTGCGACCACGTTGCGTTGGGTAGTGGCTGCGGCTAGCAGTCGCGGTGATGAGCTTCAAGCGCGAGCAGCGGGCATCACGCTTCATTTCGAGACGCGCGTCGTCGGAGTCGTCAGGAGAGACGGCCAACCTAGGCGGGGCTGGTTGACCGGCGCGAGTCGAGGGAAATGCCGAGGCGGATCGCGGGGCAATGTTGCCAATATGGCCGCCGTCATTCTGCTCAATAAAGATAGTGATGAGCGAGCGACGCGAAGTCAGGTCGACCTTGGAGTCGCCACGCTGGGAAAAGGTCTCCTCGTCGATGCTGGACTTGTGGCTATCCCCGATCGACTCCTCCCATACGGAGTCATCTTCGTCGTCAACGACTCAACGGCGCCCTCGTCGACGTAGTCGGTATTCGAATCGTCGGCACTAGCCGAGTTGTCGGTGATGGTGCGAGTCAGGGCTGGGTCGGCAAGACAGGTCATCTTCCGGTCGGTGAGCAGCGAGCTAGGCGAGCCATCCTCCCAAAAGGAGCCCACCATCCATTTGCAAAAGCTAGGTCCGCACATGTTTAGCCAGCGCCGAAAGCCAAGACCTGGGAACTGATGCGAACCGCGGCCGTAGCCTGGCGGGCTAACTGTTCATCGGCGGTGGGGTCGGGGCGCCCTGTCGTGAGCTGGTGATGGATGTTGTGCTTCATGGCGACGCCAGATGTTTTCCCTAGCACCGTGTATGTACTTCCTCAGGAGCGTATGGAGTATGACATCGACAGCCGAGATATCTTCTCAGAGTCCGCCGTGTGCCGTGAGTGTTCGCATCGCGATTCAGATCTCCGTTACACCGACGAGTCCCCTAGTCCGGGTGTATCAACAGCGCCTTCGTCACGTCCGCCTGCAACCCCGATGACGTGACGACTTGCATCTGTTCTAGCATTTCCATCCAAGCGGAACTATCGGCATGTGCGCAGACACAGTGTTCGTTTGGTGATCAATCAAGTATGGTTGACCATTTCGATTCATGAACGCGACTTGGCCAAGTGAACTCGTCTGACGCCATCGGGGTAGGCCCTTCTTATCGCTATGACTGCAGTTTACCTGCACATTACAAGCATCGATTCGGCGTCCACTATTGGACGATACCGGTTGGTAATTGCACCTGGCAGTCATTGCGCTGTTCAGCGTTGGGTCCTTGTCGGTCAAATACGCGCCTCTCGATAAGAGTAAAAGACCGCCAACGCAGAAGACAGCGCCTGCTCAACATCAGCTGTCCGCGTCAAATATCTGGCAGAATACAGCACTACAGTCGACGGGAATGCAGTCGACGAGACAAGGGATCATGTCGAGGTTGTGCTGTGGTCAGCTATCGAGCTGTCCATGGCGATCCTATGTGCAAGTCTGCCGACTCTGCGTCTACTGCTTGTCAACGTCGTGGCATGACATCGTCCCACATCATCGGGAAGCCTTTTCCACGAAGGGAGCCCGAAACAAAATGGGGTTGTTCTCTGTTCAAATTGAGACGATATCGAATGCATCCGCGTAAGGATAGCGACCCCGTGCCTCGGCACTCGGGCGAGGGCGTCCCTGAGACGACGACGATGGAGGTCAACCGCCAGTCCTGGCTGTAAGGCCAGCCTTTCGGCTCCTGCAACGAGTAATATATTATCAACAACAGTCTCCGGGAAGTTACGGAACTCTTGATATCGAAAGGTGCGCACATCGAAGAAGCTGGAGACCCGGTACAAGTCGCAATCACGGCCCTCGAGGCTACGACGCCGAGTCTCTCAGAATGTTGCTAGCAACCGACGCGGGGGAGACGTGTTTTGTCACTTGCTTGTTCGCCATCTCCCCAAAGCTCAAAGCCATCCCACATGCAGGAGAAGAGCTGACATGGTCCTTTCAGAAGAGACCCCGCGATGCTTTGCCGCTCATCAACGCTCTGGTTGAAGCGGTCGCAAAGCTCGAAGCACGACAGGAAAGCGACGGTGCAACTCTGCTGCTTTTCAGCCTTGGGTTCCCGCCATACACATTAGAGGCCTTTATTGCTGCCGGCGCCAACGTGCACGCCCGTGACGACAAAGGCAGAGGCGCTTCGTTCCACTTCTTGTGCCGCCGATGTTACATAAGCATGGACGTGGATTCTGCTACGACAAAACAACCTGCTAGCTTTCCCACCGTAATCTCTGAGCAACAACTACAACACCAACGGGTTGATCACGCATTGCTGAAGACAGTGGTTGCCCAGCCTCATAGGCAGGATTTCATCGTCCTCCTTCTTTCTTTTAGACTATTCTGCCCCTTCACATCTTGCCTGCCTCTGACGACCGGAGCCGCCCTCCTCCCGACATTGCTTGGATGGACAACTTGATGGAAACTCATGGTCTCGACCCCCGTGCCAGAGACCAAGAGGGGTCGACGCTGGCGCACATTGCAGTTGGAGTGGGGTTGAGACAAGGGGCGCACCCATCTGTTCGTTTCGAGACCGACTCCCTGCTGCAATATCTTGTCCGATGCAAGGCCTCTCTGGGAACTCGAAACTGTGCTGGCCAGACACCTCTGCATGCCTTGTTGGACCACAGGACCGGACTGCCGTATGACCACGACAGTGCACTCGCCCACATCACCAAGGTGCTCGACTTCTTTGCCTCGACAGCAGAAGTTATCGACATTAACGCAGCCGACAATGAGGGTCTCACACCCCTCCACTTCGCCGCCATCAGCACTGGAGGGCTGAGTCCTGAGGTGATCTATCTTCTCCAGTCCCATGGGGCCGATCTACGGGCGAAGACGAAGAGTGGCCGAAATGCTCTTCACCTGTCCTGCAAGGCCCGAAACCCGGAATCTGCTGGATACCTCGTCGATCAGGCACCCGAACTCGTCCATGAAACCGACGATGACGGTCGTACGCCCCTATTCGACGCTTGCGCATCTGGGCTCGTAGAGACAGTGGGCGCGCTGCTCCGAGCCGGGGCGAGAGTGGACGTGGTTGACACCCGGGGCCGGACCCCTCTTGACGCTTGTGCCGAGTTGCAGTACGAACAGAAAATGTGGGCTGCTAGTTGCTCGAGACGGGTGAATGGTGACAAGGCGGGTCAGGACCTTTACCGACCTTCAGTGCTTCCCTGTGACAAGCCAGAAACCAGAACTGGGGCCTTTGCACGCCGGGAGAATACAGGCCGGGATAAGATCAGAGAAACGAGCCCTTGGGTGCTCGAGAACGAAGGCATGGCACTGACAGCCGTCGTCAGAGCATTATTGGAGGCGGGTGCTGATCCAGCGTCCATGATCGTCGAGGAAGACCAAAACGTCCACGACCGAGGCGGATGTTCTGTCCATTCCTGCATTGCAGCTGTCCTAAAAGGCTACAAACAGCCAAGCGGTGTTGATTCCAATATCGGTGCTGGTGAGCAGCCTCGACGTGAGATCAAAGACTCTACTGTCGACGATGATGTTTTGCGCGACCCTTGGAAGATCTTTTCACTCTTGTCACTCGAAGATCTCCAGCGACTGGTCGAAAAGGGAGCCAACCTGGTCAGCGGCCTTCTCGTTGACCAACAGCATAAAAGTGCAGCGAATCGATACTTACACGGCGTGAGCTTCGTTGAGTCAATCGTCATCAACGGGGTGACGGAAGCTGCAATTGTCCTCGAGAAGGCGGCGCGCTACGGCATTGAGAAGGCATCTACACCGATTGACCGCTGGACGAAGCAAGCATTGCTGTCAGACAAAGATATCCCGATATCAATAATAATCTATGACGTGAGTCGTGGAAATCGCTTTCCGCAACCAGAACAGGTTACGACCTTGGGAGACTTGATACAGTACACGCAGTGGCTTTGGGAACCGGTGCTGCAAGTGGCTTGCAGGCGAAGAGCCCCCAACATGGAGATGGTCAGGACGCTGGTGGAGAGATGCGGGGTGGATGTGCTTCGACCGAGTCTGCAAACGTACGGCAGTTACGACGTACGTTGTCACAACCTCATCCTGCACACCATGGCCAAAGAACAGGCATTCTGGCACCTTGAGGCCATGCGATATCTACTCATCCGGGGTGTCCAGGTAGACGGCCGCGACGATCAGTACCTCACACCGCTCTTCGTCGTGCTAAGCAACTCGGGTACTTTCACGGACAGGTTTGTTGAGCTGCTACTCGACTTTGGGGCAGATCCGTACTACAAGAAGTACTACGGTGCAGGCTCATGCATCTCGCTTGCGACTGGCAAAAGCCTGGACGTCTTCAAGGCCCACGGCGTTGTCATCCCTGATCGTTCCACCGCCGGCGCAGCCGAGGTTCCACGGCAAGCGGCACTTCACCTGTTCTGACGAGAACATAATGCACCAATCCATGCACACGAGGGAATCTACGGGTATCGATGATGCGGCAAGTGGCAAGGCAATGCAGGCAACGCGCGGGCAAGACAATCCGGCCCCGTTCGAGTAAGAAAAAGTCGACAATTTTGGACTCAGACTGTGAGGTCGAGAAACAAAACACGCGCCCTCAGCTTGGAAGTTATGTGGCGATAACCACGGTTAAGAATCTGTTCCAAATGCAGATTGGTATCTTGGCTAGCATGTGTATGTACTGGCAAAATTAAATAACAGGAGAACTTTTCTTCCACGCTTCAGACCGAAAAAGGCAGAGTTCAGCCCGTGCGCAACATTCACTGGCTAAAGGTGAACTCCGGGATCTCGATGGTGGTGACGGTCCAGGTCTTACCACCGTCACTCGTGGACATGTCGCCGGACACGCCCTGGCCCTTGCCGAGAGTGTTGATGTAGTTGGGGTCCTTCTTGTCGAGAACGATCTTGGTGTTGATCCAGGCTGTCGTCAAATGTCAGCCGACTAACCCCCACATTGGCCGCTCAAGCGATGAATACTTACAGTGAGCACCAACAGTGCCGCAGTCCTCCGCGGCGCACTCCACGGCGCTGCCCCAGCCCTGGGCCTCGCTGTCCTTTGTGGACAGCGTGGAGACAACTTTGTCGTTGATGGAGACGGTTTGGGTGTAGTTCTGGGACGCATCGTCGAACTTGTCTGTCGGCCGGTCATCAGCAGGTATTCTAATAAAGGTAACAACCCGCACAGGGCCTGAAGTCCACAACGTACAGTGCATGGTGATCTTGTCACCCTCGGAGGCGTCAGTGCCCTCGGTTTGGACGGGCAGCTGCGAGTTGTCGCCGGTCTTCAGGAGGGTATAGGCGAAGATGGACACTTGTCCGTGCCGGTGTTGTCGTAGTTGGAGCTGTCGGCGATGGACTGAATCAGGTCGCCGTTGGAGGTGCCCATGCCAACCCAGAGCGAGGCGCTGCCCTTGTTGTTGGAGGGAGCGGCGGGGAGGACGAGGGTAGAGGTCGCCTCGCGGATGAAGGAGTCGGAGGCGACGGGACCAGTGCTGAAGGCCGGACCCATGGCGGCCTGGACGCCGACGGCGGCCGTGACGGCAAGGGCGGAGAGGACCTGGCTCGTTGAGGGCATTTTGGCGTTTGATTGAATGAAAGAACGTTGGTAGTTGGAGCTGGCTGAGCGAGCGTTGG
This sequence comes from Colletotrichum coccodes, assembly GCA_020466075.1. Classification (NCBI taxonomy): domain Eukaryota; kingdom Fungi; phylum Ascomycota; class Sordariomycetes; order Glomerellales; family Glomerellaceae; genus Colletotrichum; species Colletotrichum coccodes. The sequence goes on from JAIMZG010000593.1 coordinate 19,545, forward strand.
TAGTTGGTTATGAGTGAAGGTGTCCGGGTAGCTGTATTGCCCTCGTCGTCGGAGAGGCTGGACTTGAATACTTATAACTCTCGCAGCGAGGTATCCTGTTCCTTCATTGGTGGACCAAGCAAGCTACAGTTGCTATTACCGCCGACATCATGTTTGGATTGACTCCGTATTGTTGGATCCAGCATGTTTCAATGAGACAGCTTTTTTGTGGGCGGCGCTTGCAACGCCGGCACAGCGTCGCAACGGCAATTCTCGCTCGCTTTCGTCTATTCCAGAAACGAGGTTGCTTCTGGATGAATAGGACCAAGTACATTTCCCTATTCTGATGGGATCTACGATCGGTATCCTCGAAAGATATTGCCGGCCAGAGACGAAAATGCTGCCCCCCTTTCCCCACTCCCACGCACCCTTTCCGGCCTCAAGCGAGATTGGTCTGAGCTGACAAGTGGATGAATGATGCCACAGGACGAACTGGCGCCTTCACGAAGCACCCGAAACGACCAGTGGATGAACCGGGAAGAATACGGGAAGAAGTCAAGTGCAGCAGGCAGTTTCTCAAGCTGCCGGTAGCCTCCCGGAGAATATCCCCACGAATTGTGGACGCAGGCCAAGGGGCCAAGGTCGATCTTTGCTCCCTAATCCTGTCGTGGAAGCTCGCACCCGGCGTATTCCCCCAACTGGGATGATGGGGTCGTGTCGTGACCCCATTGAGCCTCTGTGTCCGAAGTGGAATGCTTTCGCCCCTAGGTGTGAAAGGGGCTTTATACGCGACACTCGTCACCCTGCCAAATGCTTTGTCAATCTCCTTCCTCCGGCTCCCTGTTATGGAAGTGTTGAGCGGCCGACTGCCCCGTCCTCAGTCGCAAAAAGCATCGCGTCTGTTAAGTGAATACGCGCTCCAACGTCAGGTTGAGGTAGAACATGATCAGAATGGCCATCGGCGGACTTGGTGGAATGTGTCAGAAAGGAAACTTTGTCTTTCAATTTGTTAGAACTAGCAACCGCAACATCAAAGAAACTCGAATTTTCCTTGACCAGCGAGTACGCCTTGGGCCACCAGACCAGACATCTTTTTTTTCTCTTTTCTTTTTTGAAAGACGATTTCGCTCACAAGCTCCCGTTGGTGCCGTTGAAGAGCTGGTCTTTGCGTTTCTGAAGAAGGTAGTAATATTGCCCCAAGTCAATGGGCTTGTTAGGCTGTACGTCGCCCTCAAAGTTCCCCTTCCCGTGGCCATCGAAGTGGACCTTCCAGGCTGTTGAAGTGTCAGCGCTACGATCAAACCTCACAAGTTCAAGGCAAGGCACTTACTGCTGGCATCGAAGCCGAGGTAAGACCAGCTGTCGTTGAGATAGGCCTTCTCCGACCCGACGAAAATTGTCTTGACTAGGCCCATCTGGCCCGGTGCCGGACGCAACTGCTTCAGATCGGCCATGAGCTTGACGAGCCCGACGATGAACGACGTCGCCAGGTCTTTGGCCACGCACTCGTGCTGGCCATAGCTGAAAGCCGTCACGGCATCAGACTTGCGGTTTGCGTCGAACTTGTCGGCATTGGGTACATCCTTCGGGTTACGGCCGGCCACACCCTGGAAGAAGACTAGTCAGCAATCCGCTTTCGCTTGGGGCATCGCATGTGCCGCTGGACTTACAAGAAGCATGACCACGAGGTTGCCCGGCTGAATCGACTTGCCCTCCGCTTCAGCCGGGGCTGTGGCGACGCGCACATTGCGCTGAGAGCTCGTAAGTCGCTGCGCCTCTCTGACATAGGCGTGAAGCCCGGCGTCATCCTTCCTCTGAGCGAGGTCCTGAACCTCGGCCCAGATGGACGCGTTCTCGCGGCGAAGGAAGAACTCCATAACCTCGTAGAACTGTACGACGTTAGTTCGAAACGGTCAAAACGAGCGAAGGGAAATCGGGCCGTGAACTTACCGCTGTCACAGGAACGCCGATTCCGCCGAAAGCAGTGAGCCACATGTTGTCAACGACCTGGTCTACCGAGTTGCCCTGAGCCAAAAGCTCCTCGGCAAGCTTGTAGCCGCAGGAACGCAGCGAGTCTTTCTTGAAATTCGCCTTGCGACCGACCACATTGGAGATTGTCGAGGCAATTCCGAAACCCAAGCCACGGCCGGCAGCAACCTCGTTGACGATCGTGCGAGTTGAGTCGATCATGACCTTGGCGCTTTCCGCTGCGCGGCGCCGACGGTTCCAAGCCTGGGCGGGGTCGTTGTTGTTGACGCCCCAGACACGGATGTTAAGCAGGTGTTGGTAGAGCTCAGCGGTGCCGAGAGTGCCCTTGGGGTTCTCATCGGTGCGCATGTCGAAGTAGAAGAGGTCCGCAAGCAACTGGGCATTCAGAGGGATGGCAACGTCCCGGATTATGTCCATCTGGCAAAGGCCCTCCTTCAGCTTGAATGTCTCCTTCTCGATGAGCTGTGTTCCAACACGCTCGACAAACTCGTGAACAGCGTTGTGCAGATTCGGAATCTTTCCAAGCGCCTTGGTGATGTTGGCGCGGTGCTGGTAATTCTTGGGTTCGTCGCCCGAAAGCATGAACCAGCTGATGTCTTTCTTGGAGTCCGTGAACAGAGCGTTGAGGGACTTGAGCCACGGTACGACAAACTGCTTGGGGTTGCCGAGGACCTGCTTGATTCCTGCATCTGTGGACAGAACGACAGCCTTTGGAGGCGGCTTGGGGTCATCCGATGTGTACATATGAAGGGTACCAAGCTCCTTGGCGATGGCCTCGTTAGCCCTCTTCGTGTACATGGGCTGCATGACGGCGATGGAGTTGAACGGGAACCAGTTCGGAAGACCACGCTGAATGAGCTTGTAGAGCATCGAACCTCCAAGCGTCTTGTAGTCCTGCTGGACTTCGTTAAAGCCCCACGCGGTGAGGTTCGAGACTGTGTAGTCGAGCGTGTTGAATCTATCCGAGCGCACAAGCGTAACTGCGTCGGATAGCACAGCCCGACCGACAGAGTATGTCGGGCAAATGCCGCTGCCCGTGTTTCGGGCGGGCTTGATGTCTTCGATCATGAGGCCGGGGTAAAGTTCGACCATGTCGGGATCAGTGTAAAGCTTCTCGAGGAGGGCCGCAATATCAGGGTTAGAGTTGATCTCGCTGAACTTGTCGTACTTCTTCAGGCCAAAGAACTGTCGGAACTCGTTCAGCGATGCAACCTGCCACTTGCGAGCCTGGTTGATTCCGAGAATCTCAACGACCTTGAGCGCCTTAGGAACCATGCGAGCTCCAAAGCAGCCGGCAGGGTCGTCCATGGACTCTTTCAGAACGCGAGCGAGGTCTTCGTCCTTGAAAGTGCCGTCCGACTGGCGCTCGAGGTTATCGAATGTGCGGACGCTGGGATCCTTGGGGATGCTCTGCTCAAAGGTCACGAGGGCCTGGCCGAGTTCGGCCATGCCCACATTTTGCATGTCCTCTGGCCTGCGATCCGGGAAGAGCTTAGAGAAGAAACCGTCGATCCAGCGCTCGTCCTTCTTCGAGATGCACGAGTGGAAGCGGTACAGCAGGTTGAACTCGACGCTGACCTGGTTGCCGACGCCGCGTGGCACACCGTCGCTATCGAACTGCTTGCCAATCTCGACGCGAGGGTCAAGCGTCCAATCACTCTTGGAATGATGAGTGTTGGTGATGGCGCGTAGGTAATCGTGAAGACAAATGTTGACGTACAACCCTCCAACGATCAACCGAGCCGTGTTAAAGAGATCATGGTCCTGCTTCGCGACAGCTTTTGCTTTGTCCTCAGGACTGGCGTCAGTGGGGCACCGGAGCGTAAAGCGGCCATTCTCGTTGATCTTCAGCAAGATGTCGCAGACGTAGTTGTGAAAGCGGCTGTAGAGGACCAGCATAACGTTGACACCGGCGGGCTGCCCGAGAAGACGTCTCTCGTGGAAAGTATCAGGCTTGAGGCGGCCCTCCTTCATGGTGCGGATCTCCAGCTGGTCTTTGAGAGATGAGCCGTACAAGGGGGCTAAATCGAGATACGACGACGTGTCGGACTTGTTCATGTCCATGCGGTTAGTCCGGAAGATATCGTGGATGATGATGGAGGCGTGGTAAAAGAGCATTGATGAGATTCCGGCCGGGTTCTCCTTAAAGGTGTTATCACCGCGAGCCATCAAGAGGTCGAAAAGTAGACCAGGGTCGGGTTTGACACCATGAAGTCTCTTGACAGTCCTAACCGACTTGGCATATGGAGTGCCGGCCTTGCCTAGGTTAGGCTCGAGGATATTGTTGTAGCTGCCATCGGGCATCCTGTAATGGTGGATGCCGTCAGGTGATCGTGGTACCTGCTCACGCAGGATGATGTCGCTGTCTGGGGCCTTGAACTCGATTGAATCCTCAGGCTGGACCTTGTCTTTGGGAGCTGACTCTTCGGAGTTGACGACTTCGTACTTGACATCGCCACCAACGTAGCTCAGCGGGGGATGCTGGAGGTTGCTCCAAAGCGTGTCTATGAGCTTGTTGGTGAGCTTCACTCTAGCATTCGAAGTAGCAGGGAGTGAAGTCAAGATGCCAATCAGAACTTCGGTTGTTCTAATGATTATCAGCGCTGTTCTTCGCTTAATTGGGATTGAGACTCACCCCTTCTTATCGTCAAGAGGCTCGCCCTTCTGAAGCAGCTCTTTGATGAGAGCCACGAGCTCTGGTAGTGTTATTTGGCCGCTAAGACCGGCACAATCTTTCAAGATGTCTGCAGCAATCTTCGTTGGATCAGAGAAGAAGCTGGCTGAGCTGTTTCGCTCATCTCCGTAAGCCTCGCCGGCCTGGAATTTCTGGTCAAAAGACATGATTCTGCCAAATGTCTCAGGGTATGATGTGTGGATGAACAAGGCAGATGGAGGGAAGTGGAATGTGTGTTGTTGAAATTACATTTTCTATAATTCGGCTCCGATATCTCATCCACCTTATACAAAAGTTTGGATCAATCAATTGATGCCTGTTATTGATGACCTCTCGTCCGAGAAACACAACATTTCCCCTCACTTGGTGATTCGCAAGAAGCCCCTCACTTTGAGATTTACCATTTGGTGGCGTTCCATTACGCAGATGGCTGCGACACATGTCAAATTGTGAATCGGAGGCTTCTCATTGAACACGGACTGTCCTCTTCATGTAAAGGTAGCTAACTTGACGAAGCTCAGCGGTAGACGATACCGAACTTGGTGGGAAGGCCGAGACAGGGTCCCCGACAAACCTGGATGTTGCACCTATTCACATGATTAGCTCTCCAAATCGACCGGAAATATGCAGATTGTGGCGCCGCGAAATGAGGGGAACCTGACGGGAAGAGGGGTTGGAAGGACGGCAGTGAATGCAGTTCTACGTCAAAAGAGGTGATGTACTTGTATTGGTGTAAGGTTGTAATACTGAGAATCGAAGCAGAGACTGTGATCGTCATGAAACACCCCAAACCGCCATATGTTGTGTCCTACGAGTCAATAGACGGGAGGGGGACCGGAAGTGAGGGGGAAAGACGCGAATTCCAGCCGCACGCCGGAAGCAAGGGAGATCGACCGGTCGATTATTGTAACTTGGGCTGGTGGGGACAGTTCCCAACGTTCCCCGGACGGGCCGTACCGTCTGCACGATGCCGTTAGATGAGAATTATATTGCCTCTCATTGGCAGCCGGAGTCTGCCGACATGATACGGAACCCTGTTTGTTTGCCTTTTACCGGCATGTAGCACTGCTTTACGATCCAAGACATGAAACAGTCTTCCGTGTTTATGTGAGACAAAACTGTCTTCCCCGCAAAGTGACATACACGAGCTCAGCTAGAGTGGTTCGGGCTGGTGTACACATCTTGTGATTCGTCAATGTTCGCTGTCGTGGCAGATGACTCTTGGCTACATCAAAGGACATCAAACTATCATTGTGGCTGGCTGAATGCCATGGATAATATGACCGAAAGGGGACGGCATGCTGACGTCCACTGCAACTAATACTCGTCGGTTAGCTTGCCTTCGCATACGTCTTAGCCAGCATAAGATAAATCATTTGTCATTTGTGTTTTTTGCCATGGCTTTACACAGAAAGACAGGAAAAGTGTTGGCGGACGATTTCTGGGAGCTGATTTGTTGTTCTTCTGTTGGGTCACACAGCAGGCCGATGTTACGCTCAACACATCTTCACGTTCATCAATCGACTAACTTCACATGCCACTCTTGGAAAAAACCGAGACAAAGATCGTGCGAGTCGTGGGGTTACATGAGGTTTAAGACACGGGCTGGATTGGGCCAAGACAATGTCACACTCCGCCCGTCGAGTGACACAAGGCGACGTACAGTAATCTCGGCACCAGTGTGAAGTTAAACATGATCGACGCCATCCACAGTTCTTCCCCGGCCTAGAGGTCTGTGAGGCTTACGGATATGAGCGTACACCTCCTCGTCATTTTCGGCACTTACGTAGGTGTCCTGTTAATGATGTGCTGTTGTTTATTGAAAGCGAGACAAAGACGTCCAGAGAAACTTTGATATATCAAGTATCTGGCCCTGTCTTCAGTCGAACTAGTTTGATTCCGAAGTTTTTGGACGGGTAACCTATACATTCATCTCCTTTCCAATCACATTTCTACCCATTAAAGCCGTTGTTATGCCTCCTGCCATGGGCAATGGAGACCAAGGGACAGAACAGAGTCCTGCTCCCAAGAAGCTGGTTCTTTGTTTCGATGGCACAGGTAACACATTCACCGGGTCCAACTCCGACACGAACGTTGTGAAGATTCTTAGCAAACTGGATCGTAATGACCTGAATCAGTACCATTACTACCAAAGTGAGCCTCTCTTCTCCTCAAGGATGTTCAAATTGATACTCAACACATCACTCATCAGCTGGAATCGGCACATATGACATCAACGATGAATCCGTCAACAAGACCTGGTTCGGCGAGCTGCGAAGTTCGGTCTCACAAACCATCGATCAAGGCATCGGCACGACGTTCGATGCCCATGTTCTGGCCGGATATCGCTTTCTAATGCGCTACTATGACTCTGTGAGTGCGGTCGTTACCTTGGCGAGTGATAGCTACTTACCAAATCATTTGATAGGGTGACAAGATCTACATGTTCGGCTTCAGCCGCGGCGCCTTTACAGCCAAGTTCCTGGCGCGTATGATCAACACTGTTGGGCTACTCTGTAAAGGTAACGAAGAGATGGTCCCCTTCGCCTATCGTCTTTATCAGCGCTACTTGGCCGGTGAAGTGGAGGACTTCATTGTGGCACATCCCAAGAAATCCAAGAAAGATAAGGGTAAACACAAGACGGCTTTGGTCGATGGTGACAACCGGGAGACGTTGCCAGAAGAGGAAGCGGAGCTCACGCCTGGGGAAGCAGGGCAGCAACCCCATGCCGATCATCATGAGGGCGAAGACCCAGTCGCCCATGGCCAAAGGTTTGAAGCCGCCCGGGACGAAATCGCAGCTTTCAGTGACACATTTTGCCGCAAGGAAAAAGTGATGCACTGTGGCCAGATGGAGGAGTCTAACATCAAGGTCTTCTTCCTCGGCATCTGGGACTGCGTGAACTCGGTCGCCGTGCTGGAGCGGACGACACCCGTGCCGGTTCCGGTTGTAGGCACGGCACATCATGTCCGTCACGCCGTTGCTGTCGACGAACGCCGTGTCAAGTTTAAAGCGGCACTTCTGGCTCAAGACATCCGCGACACGGAACATACCCACGAGGACATGAAGGAGGTCTGGTTCCCCGGCTGCCATGGCGACGTCGGCGGCGGTTGGCCAGCCTCCGATGACCATCCACTCGATAATCGCGGCGAGATGACCTTCTGGCAGCGCGTCAAAAACTTCTGGACGACTCGCAAAAACAAGGGACCGCTTAAAGCGTCGGGCTGCGACCGTTTCCAGATGAGCGACATCCCACTGGCCTGGATGATCCGCGAAGTTGAGCTCGTCGGCGAGCAAGACCCGTCAGCGGCCCTGAAGTGGCGCGAAAGTGTGCATTCATTCAAATCACGCTTCGCGAAAAAGAAGAGGCAGGCGCTCAAAGGGTTTATTCACGACTCCCTCGCTTTCGGCTGTGGCACCGCCTTCTTCAATGTGTTGTTTTGGAAGTTCATGGGTAAGAAGTCCCTCCCTGCATGTCCTTGCTAGTGTTCTCCGATAATGACCGGCCTCGAACAGAATGGCTTCCCATCATCACCCGCTGGGAGCTCGAGGACAAAGGGTGGCAAAACGTTCGCTTCCCACTCAACAAGGGCCACACACGCGACATCCCAAAAGATGCTGTTCTTCACGAGTCCCTGCTCTGGCGGTTGAAAAATGACCCTACATACTGTCCTGGAAACAATCATGGTGGGCGGCTTCCTCCTTGCTTAAAACACAAGGATACCATTGCCGAATGTCAGCCTGCGACGGACGCTGAAGTCGACGCGGAGACAGAGCACAAAACTTTCAAGATCTTGAGATCAGCGTCTGATCTGTGATAGGAGAGATTGTTGTTGTCCTATATTACGGTCCGGTTTACGAGGGTGTCAGATTGGCAATCAGCACACATGCAATGTAGCTACTTTGTTTCGGAAAGTATGGTAAGTGTACTTTCGTCGGCTTGGGTCCTTGTTCGATAGGATATGTAAACGACCACTTCGCCGTTATCTTGACTTAATTCGCAACCAATAACAATAGTTGAAAACTCAATGGTAACCCTGCTATCGATGTAACACTTCCCAACCGACGTGTCTAGGTCCTCAAGCTTTAGATAGAACATTGGACTAATCATAACCACTGCCGTCCCGATTGAATTACTTTTCCGGAATAGTCATCTACATCTTCTAATCTACTATCGACCCGTTGAGGTCCCCTCGATAGAGAAACAAGTTGGAGGCCGGGTTTATTGTCGATAAGCATGCAGCCAATGGAACAACATGGATGCAGGCGGTGGAACGACGCCAATGCGGCCTGCTAACATTCAGCTCCCCGCTTCCTTGGCTGACGCTGAAGACCTATCAACCTGCATGCTAAGGCCGTTTCCTCCGCCAGAGATCAAGGAAGCCTCTCTGAAGCACCGGTGGAGGTTGGGGGCCTCTATCGGGGCCTTGAGAAAATGGTTCCAACGCTCATTTCCAAAAATTTGGTTGGACGAACCGAGTATGTTCTCGGGCTATATACGCTTCCCGTTACTTGGCGTCTGGCACCATTTTCAGCGTCACACACAAATTGAAGAGGTTGGCTAGTAAAATAATGCTCCTCTTTGAAATCAATCAAGCTTAAATGACGGGGCGCCGCGATCTCATCTTGCAAACCTACAATGACCTTACCTCTTATCCAAGTTCTTCTTAACAGTGGCTGACAACGGTCATGAGGTCTATTATCGGTTTCTTGACATGTTTGAGCCTTGTTCACGCCGCTTTCATCGACCAGGGGCGGGTTCTGCAAGTGAACGGAATCTCCTATTACGCCGGTGGCGTCCCCGTTGGCCAACTCGGAAGCAACAGTTCCAGGCATGACACCTTCATCGCCGCTCAGATCCCTGGGCAAGACCTCTTCCCTCTCACCGTCATTGAGATCTCCGACAGCATACTACTTATGGATGAGTTTCTAAACATCACTGCTAGTTACGACAATGCTGACGATGTCTTCCAACCCGCCTTCTTGCGCACGATCTATCTTCGCTCGGCGAGCTCGAACTCAACGGTACTCGGAACGATTACTTTGGCTTCTTATCTTGCTGAATTGGGCACTTTGATGGTGTTGTAATCTTGTGCCATTCATGGTCTTCCCAGTAGCATCACCGCCGCGATCGCAGACTTGAGTCTGCCCAAGGGGCCATACTTCGTCTCGGCATACACCGGAAACGTTTTCAAGGCCTACCGCTTGTACGATGACGACAACTTGGCATTTGTACAGGGTGTCGTCAGCGACGAGCAGGATGGATTCACCACGCTTCCGGTCGTCACTGAGAACGTTATGGCGAAAAACATCGCGGTGCCCTCGCGACTATACTACACCGCGACTGATGAAAAGCCCCTTGCTGGCCTCCGCTTCGGGGTCAAGGATATCTTCCACGTAAAGGGAATCAGTACAAGCGGCGGTAACCGGGCCTACTTCTCCTTGTACGGACGTCAAAATCACACCGCACCCGCTATCCAGCGTCTGATCGATCTCGGTGCTGTCCTTGTTGGGAAAATGGGCACTGTGCAGTTTGCCAACGGCGACCGTCCCACGGCAGACTGGGTTGACGTCCATGCACCCTTCAACCCTAGAGGCGACGGTTACCAGGACCCAAGTGGCTCATCTACTGGCCCAGGAGCCGGTATCGGCGCATATGAATGGCTTGACTTGGCAGTCGGTAGCGACACAGGCGGTTCAATGCGCGGCCCCGCAGGGTCTCAAGGTATTTTTGGCAACAGACCTTCCACGGGAGCCATATCGCTCGAGCACGTAATTCCTCTTAGTCCCGTCTCAGACACAGCCGGAATGTTTGCCCGCAGCGGCAGCCTCTGGGCCATGGTCACTCAGGCTTGGTATCCCGACTTTGCTTCCAACTACACGTCTTACCCAACAACTATTTACCAGTCTACGGCAGAAGGAGGTGCCTGGTCTGGTGAAAATGTTGGCGAGGAAGCGAAGAAAGTGATCGCGAGTTTCGTGGAGAAGCTCGAAGACTTTTTGCAAGGAAACTCAACTCCAGCCAACTACACACAACTATGGGCCGAGACTCACGGCGATGCAACCCCCGATGTCAACGAGATGCTTTATCTTACGTACGGCGTTCTTGTCTCCCATGATCAGTGGCAGCAACTCGGCCAGCCGTTCTACAAAGACTATGCTGTCAAGTTCGACGGCCGCCAGCCGTACATCAACCCCGGCCCGCTAGCAAGATGGAAGTGGGGCCAAATCCATGCAACGGAAGACGTTTACGCTGAGGCACTGCAAAACATCTCTTTGTTCAAGAGTTGGTACGAGACGGACGGCTACGGACGGCATGATCCAAAATCATGCTCTGAAGGCCTCTATATCTACCCCTGGTCCGTGGGTGAGCCGTCATATCGCGACGTCTACCTCGAGCCTCGGACAACGCCGCCCTTTGGTTTTGCCGACTCTTCCATCCCGGTGATGGCCGGTACTCCGGAGGTTGTTGTTCCAATTGGCGAGGTCCCGTACAATAGTACCAAGTCATTACACACGGAGTATCTCCCGGTGACGATGGCCTTGAGAATGGCCCGGGGTTGTGATTTTCACATCGCAAACTTGGTCCGAGATCTTGAGAAGGGGGGAATTCTTCGCCCGGTCGCCGCTGGCCGCCGATTATATCCTTAATGAACCAGATATCCAGAGTCAGACTTAGGGCAAGGAAACAGTGGTGTGATGATGAAGAACTGCTAGGCCATGGTGATGGGCAGTTAGTCAGGCTAAGCCGCAAGATTGACTGCCAAGACATCAGTCAACACATCATGTTCATAACCACTCAAGGACCAACGATAGTTTATTGATCCAGAATAAATCAGTGACTGGATGTAATACGACGGTTGTAAAGTAGATTAGATCTATCCTCAACAAAGTTCTTACCGTTATGCCGCAAGAGAAACTCATTGGTCCATAAATCTCGTTCTGATACTGCCAAATAACGTGCCAATTCTTAAATGTAATTTGTCATGCTGCTCTGGTGGATGTATCACATACACGTGTAGACCCAGAAATAGATATATCAGCTGGCTTCTTCGTCATCAATCTGCATTGGAACGCTGATTACAATGCTTTTGACCCGCCTGCAATCTTCATGCATGCAAAATCCTCCAAATCATAAATAGAGTCCAAAGATGGCATCTATCTCATGGCAATGAGGCCGCACATGAGGAGCTTTAGCCGCATCATTGCGCTGGTGCGGAGATGGCCTTCAAGCACAATGCAAGACTTCGATATTGCAGCTAACACGGAGACGCGTGCGTGGCATGGGCTCTCAGAGACATCAACGGGGAAAACGTTCACAAGAAACAAAGAATTCATTGAGTCAGAGCGGTTGTGGGATGTTGACCTTCACGCCAAGCTTCATTGATAGTCATTGGAACGCTTGCCTTCAGCAGCAACAGCCGAAGGTCGAGAGATTGGCTGAGAAACACGGGGTGGGTGGATGGCTTTAGAAACTCAGTAGAAAAGTGAAACACATACTTCTCGATGCTGATTAGATGAGGTTATACACGGGGCAGCCAAGGCTAAGGCCAGTTCCCTTTTACTTTCAGCCAATCGAAGCACAGTTGTGATAGCTTGGTAATAACACTCAAACGTCTTTCCTCCAGATGAACAGCAGGGAAGTCTCTCTGCTCAGTCTCGCTCATATTCGGTCTTAATCTATGAGCCTGTGTGTCTCAAAGTCTAATTTGACCTACAGGTCTATTCCTCGGGATGGTATGTGTTACCTACTGGAATTTGCATCCGAAGAGAAGACGGCTACGGAAAAAAGCGTTTGATAGCCAAGTCTGGTTCAAGACTTGTGACGAACTTACGAAGACATCCACATTGGAGATGGTCAGAGCGCCAATGCTTTGGTGAATCGATGACTTTGGACGGTTGGTCGAGGACAGCACTCTCTGGTGCGTCATGGCGGTTGAGAAAGCACGCCATTAGGTACGGGCGATTACAACAGCCACTAGAATGACCAAGAGCCGGATACACACAACGTTTTGCGACGAGTACAGCTCATTAAGATGCGTTTTGCGTCAAGGCCCAACGGAGGGATTCCAAGGTGCTTTCGCCTGCCGACAATCAACAAAGTATCTGCGAGTAAAGGTAAGCACGGCAACTCTGGCTGGTGTTCAGATTTTCTAGACCATGTTGAAAATCGGAGAAATCCCAGAGACCCGAAGCAAATAATTGCGTACCTTGGTGAACACGGCGGAAACTTCACTACGGGCCGTAGACAAGACGAACCGAAGGGCATGTAACTTAAGCAAGCAAGCCGCATTTGAGACGGAAAAGTTCGGGTTGAGGTCACGTTGAAACTCTGTGTTGCTCGAAAATGATCAAAGAGACGCGAGAGACTACCGAAGAACTACTCTGCGAATCCTCTACCGAAACCAAGATTGGCAAGATGAAGGCGGAATGTTCAGCGTGCTGCAACGTAAAAGTGAAACGAGATTTATTAAGCGCCGAGCTATTTCAATTTCTCTGGCTCATTGCTATGACCATTGTCCGACCCTGGTTAAATCATTCCAGCACAACTACGAAGTGCAAGCCCCATGATAGAAGAAATCCACATATGCCAGTATGTCCGAGGATGCAAGTCTGCCACACCGCCGTGCAAAGCGCTCCAAGCCCTTACGCCTTGAGGCCCAAGTCTCCAGTCCTCCGTCGGATCTCAATCTTGGCCTTGGGGTCGACTTCGATTGTAAATCCAAAGTTGATCGAGCTTGGCTGAGCTTCAGCAGCCAGTCTCCAGTCGTACTTGAGAAGGAGGTGACAGAGAATGATCTTGACTTCGTTGGCGGCGAAGAAGCGACCTGGGCAAGCGTGCTGACCGTGGCCAAACCCAAGATGCTCCGGTGAGGTGCTGACAAAGTGGGCGGCTCCGTCGTTGCCGGCACCAAGGGACTCGCGCATGCGCAGGTAGCGGTGCCCGTCAAAGCGGCTGGGGTCAAGGTAGACTGAGGGGTCACGCATTCGCTGGCAGCTGACGGCGATTCGGCTGCCCTCAGGAAGTTCCAATCCATTGGAGAGAGTCAGGGGCTTGGTGACTTCACGATGCATGGCAACTAGATAACTGTCGCGTTAGCGAATTGGTCAAAAGGAGCAAACCAATGCAACCTACCAATGCCTAGGGGGTGTAGGCGCTGGGTCTCTTTACAGAAAGAGTCGAGGAGGCGCATCTTGTATAGACCCATGCGAGACCACCCATCGGTGCGAATAACGTCAGTGATTTCCTTGCGAAGAGGCTCAAAGTAGTCAGGATACTTGGCGAGGTCGAGCATCACTTGCGTAATCAGGTCGGATGTAGTGTGAAGAGCAGCGAAAGAAAGCCCAAGCTGCATCATCGCAGGATCGGAGCTGCCATCGTCGGAAGACTCCTCGCACCACTCAAGACAGTCGTTGTATTCGGGTTCCTCTTCGTCACGCTCCAACGCGGCCTTCTTCTCCTGACGACGGTCCTCGACAATAGGATTGATAATCTCCCGAGCCTCCTTCACCTGAGCCTGAAGTTTACGGCTGAGGGGGTTGATCTGGTGGACGAAGCCGCGAAGGGACTTGGGGAAAATCCGCAGGAGTTCGGACGCGAGGAAGCTGGTTCTGGCGTACTCGGAGGTGATTTTCAGCCAGTCCTGGTTACGGCAAAGCTTCTCGCCGCCGAAGACACGGGTGGAGACCCGAGCCACGATTTTGAGCATGTTCTCCCTGAGCACAACAGTCTGCCATTCTGGGTCGCGTTAGTAAGTTGTACCAAGTAAGACTTGTGAGCCAATGTACCCTTCTCCTCTCCGAGAACATCGTTCAGGGAAAGCGTCGTCTCGTCGGAAACAGGAGCTGTCAGCTTGGCTGGGATGCCGTTAGTAATGAGGAGAACTTGAACGGCGCTAGCACTGCTTACACAAGAATTGGGTCAATCTTGTCCGGATAACATATTTCAGGACGGCTTTCTGCGAGTTGGCTTCCTTCAATGGCTCAAACCCAGGCAGTTGAGCGTGAAAGTTCTACGGCCCACGGCTGTCAGCAACACATATCTTCTCATTTTACATGTTGGGGGAAAAACCTGCCTTGTCCAGAACGCGGTCAAAGCTGAGATCCTCATGGTTTCGGATCTCGTTGGCGAAGGGTACCGCGGGAAGAATTGTCATGTCTCCGGCATCGGTGAGGACCTGGTAGGGCTCATCGGGATGTGTTTTCGTCCTCTCCTGCACGATGTTCCGGGCCTTGAAAATGAAGTCCCATTTGACCTTCAATCCGGTGAAGTCCCACTTGTGTCGGGGATTGAGAATTGGCAGGTCTGTGTGCGGCGTCTGTTCCGCTTGTTGGATAGAGAAGTAAAAAACGAACAACAAGAAAGCTGTAATGAAGTAAGGCACTGGCTTTTCCAAAGGACTAGGGAAGGCCTGCAGTGTGTCGAGGGTCCCCAAGACGACTGATTGAGATAGGAATGGTTGGCGGTGGCCATGGTTGACTCGAGATGCAACGGCTTCACTAGTAAACGGTTCCTGGCGATAAGACAATGTGTTTTAGCAGGAAAGAATTGGGGAGGAAACAAGTCCGAAAGAAACAACGAAGGGGAAGCTGGAAGAAAAGGGAAGCCGGCAAGCGGACAACGCGTTGTCGCTGGCAGACTGGACGGACGCATCTTGGCTATGCCCACGAAACGCCTATCGAGACAAGAAGACGAGCGCAAGAGCTTGGGGCGCTGTGCTCACACCCGCTGGCGTGACAGCTGATGGGCGGTGTTTGGTTTCAAGGAACATGCAGCCGCACAGTCCGTCAAGGTCTGTCATTGCTGGCTCAGCGCATGGACCGCATCCTCGGACGATCTCAGCGCCACTCTTGGAGCTATAGATCCAGGAAGCACGGGAGAAGCAGAGGGCTTGGAACTTGGGGTGATGATGCTGAAGCTTCCTTGGGCGTACATATGGGGGTCTTGGGGCAGATTCCGCCGGACCATGTGGTTCATTTGAGCATCAGGACAGACATCGATGCTTTGCCGCAGAAAGTCTGCAAGGGGCAAACCTTCGGTGGGGGCCGAGCTTCATCAGGCACGACTGGGACCAGGCCTAAATTGGAATGGTGTTACGGCGGATTCGAACGGAACCTCGGAGCAGTTTCCGGAGTTTGGGGAGTCTCTCCGATGCCGAGGACTGTCAAGCTCCGGTGCCAACTGTGAGGACAACCCCGGCGTGTATCCAGCTGCATTTCTATCCATATACCAACACGTGCCCCTTGCCGCTGGCGGCCAACTTCATTCCCTTGTTCAGCGACCCAAACTGATATTCATGAAGAAAAGAAAAAGACACTGAAATGCGCTGTTGGCACTCGAGGGACTAGGACATCAGAGTCTGAGCGTACCTGATCTACGATCCATGACAAGATTTTATGTAGGGAATGTGTGGAAGGTTTTCACGTCGCGATCGACAATAGCCGGTTACGCTTTAACATGCCGAGATGTCTCCAGAATTCAGCTATGAATGTATTCCCAAGCACACCTCTGAGTATGGCATTGCAGTGACCATTCAATCGCCAGTAATCAAGGCCAGCATCGTCAGCCCCGCTCATTTAGACTCATCGAGGGCGGCTGAACTTGCGTCGAATCTAGATGGTCTTTGCAGACTGTGGCAACAACTTAAAGGTCCAGGCAGATCAATGTCCGGTGCTGCTGGTCTGATCAATGCTGTTGAGAACAAAGGGAAAAAGCACCCAACGTCCCTTCTGGTATGGTGACCAAAAAAATACGGAAGAGCAGAGATGGAGTTTAATATGCATGTCTTTAGCTAGTTTCTCAATAGACGACTGGTTGTCATCTGCTTCTTTCCGGGCAGTGAGTAGTTGTTTAACGTCGTCCGAAACGGTTCCTGATTTGTTTCTCGGCAAACAGCAAGAAACGCGCGCCGCACTGAAACAGGCAACCAGTGTCTTCTAGGACAAAAGAGTAACTCCAGTCGACCAGTCGCTGTAAAGTTTTATCCATGTTCTGCATCTATCCCCGTCTGCCTTCTATTAGAATATAGTGCCATCTGACGAAGCTGCTAGCCTTCTTTCCCCCTTTCTTGTTATTCTCTGTGATTTTCGTGACCTTCGAGTAGGTCAAATAGATCTGGACCGCATTGCGTTAATGACAGTAGTAAGAAACCATGGCTGTGTCTAGCACTCGACCGATATACTCAAACGCAACGCCACCGTCGCCACGCATTCAGGCACTTCAAGTATACCTCTAGAGCTCCGTCATCAACCACATTGACCCGAAATTCTTGGGCAGGCAGACTGAGTCTTTAAAAGAGGTACACTGATGGCATTAATGTCTGTAGACCTTTGAGTCTGAATGTCAACCAGATAACGCAGTGTTCGTCCCGTCTCAGTCTGGCCCTGGAAAATCCTTCGACCAGGGAATTTCAACAGTTATGCTACTAATATTAAGGTTGTTCAAAGTGCAATTCAGCCCCCAGAGGTACCCTTATCGATTCTTGTCATCATCGGTCAGATGTCTAGCTTCTGGTGTGCTGCAGAACCGGGTGCTTTCGCCTCGGCACCCTTCGGATAGGCTCAAGGTAGACAATTAATATAGGAGCTAGGCTGCTGCGGAGATTTTTTCAGCACTAGCTCGATCTGGGCAACTGGGTGTCATTAGGGAATGCTGACGTCAAGCAAAACTAGAGCAGCGAAGCATTGGAAGTTGGGCGTGAACAGTGTGCAACATGGTAACCCCGGCCTGTACCCTTCTGACTCGAACTATTGTCCGACAGATTACAAGGATCAGGTTTCATCTGTCAGGCTCAATTCCGGGCGAATGTTTCGAACGCCGCCGGTAAGGTGCTCCTGGTTATCCATGTTTTTGGGGGCCAACCGCGAGACTTGGCGCGTGCTCAAAGACTCTATTAGATTGACTCGTTACTACGCAAGCAACTTGAAAGTTGGATTTACTCTGTGGCTGCGCAAACTGACCTTGAAGAACTTTGCATAGCATGACATTTCGGATGAACCGGATTGAATTCAGAGTACCGCCATTGCCTGCTTTTCAACACTACTTTTACCAGTCCGTCCTGTTGGGCTTTGCCAAAGATATCGCGGGACCCCTAGAGAACAAGGCGACTGGGTTCGCTGATGCGACTTTGTGGGATGGGGCGGGCCATTTGACGATCTGACTCGATTTCATTAATGTTTCTCTAGGACGGGAGAAGCGGGCGATGTTTACCTTTAATGATTGTGGCCCGCACATGGTGACCCCCGCAACTAGAACGTAAACTTAAACCGGCCTCGTTTCTTTCATGAGGGGGTCAGACTTGGCGAACAGATTGTCGAGAAAGATTTAATATCGAATGGCAACCCTTTCAAGAGACCTACCACTGGAACAGGAAGCTCATCTCTTTTGACACCCGGAGACCCCTTATCCCAAACCCTACAATCCACAATCGACAACTCGTCACATCTTCCGTCGTAATGCAACTTACATCTCCCGCGACCGTCGTCTTGGCCTCGCTGGCCTTCCAACAGGTCAGCGCTTTTCCCTCGGCTCGGGACAACTCTCTCATCAATATCGCCGCGGTAATAAAGTCAGATCATCCGGAGGCTTACGCCGCGTTCTTGAAAGCGCCCAAGATCACCCTCGGCAGTGCCGCTCAGAAACGTCAGGCAGTACCCGGAGACGGCAACCCCGACCCCAACCGTCCACCGGTGACGCCCGAAAATATCTTCGTTTTGCAATGCCCCGACGCAGGGTTTCTAGGGGATTGTCTGTCTTTCGGTGCCCCTCCTGGAAGATGCGGTAAGAAAGCTGCGCTCTGCCTACTAGTCATGAGAGGCACCGATGCATATTGAATGACGCATGAGATTAACGGGCGCTTGCGATAGTGAGCTATTCCAGCTTCAATACCAATCAGACCTTTGTCGACAAGTACGACAACCAAACAACTTCCTTGAGCACGAACACCGGCGGTCTTTGCCAGTTTTACAAGTAAGCACGGTCAAGCGACGTGTGAGGACTCTTTGGAGCTAATACGCAGAAGATTCACAGGCTGTAATAACAAAGGAGACGATAGAGGCGTATCTCTCGGCTATAAATACAACCTCGCAGAGGCTGACGATGAGGGTTACTCTGGTGATTATGACAACCAGATCACCTCTTGTAAGCTTCTTTACGTTTGCTCTTGTCAACCTAGAGAAAGTTTGTAACTGATTTTCTTCACAGGGAGGTGCTGACTGCATGAAGTAATTGACAATACTTTGCAGTCTAATATTTCTTACTAGGCTGAAAGTTTCATAAACCCTTCGCGCGCGTTCATACTGGGTGGTCACTGAATCAAGATCATATTTGAAACTCAATCGGGATTGTTTGTGCTACCGACCAGTGTGTGACGATTGACGTAAAGTATTCAGATGCTAGGGTAACTAGTAGTACCGTGAAAACTGTCTAATATGTCTCTTCTTGTACTTGGTGTCCTCAGTCGTGCTGTTAATACCAGCCGCCAAAGTCGCATCCAGCTCGGTAACTACACCGTTGTCTACCGGCTTACCCAAGTTCTCTGAAACCGGTCTCACGATATCGCAGCGCAGCGCCTGGGCAGTGCTCATTCTCTCCATGCGGGTATTGTTTGTCTGCACAAAAAGTCTCTCGCGTCCCTCCGGGCCGGTGAAGGGCCTCCACTCAGCAGCGCCCTTCTCCCGATCCGAGTTGGGGTCCAGGTTGCGGATGAAAGAGATCCAGTATTTTCTGAACTGAGAAATGATGGGCTTGTTGATGTCAAAGTACGAGCTGGGGGCTGAGCCGTCGGTACGATTGGGACCCCAGAAGGCGTAGGTGTTCACCGTGTGGTACGCTCCGAAACCCTCGGCCTCGGATTTGGGGTCCTGGACAGCATACTTATAGTTGTAGGTCGTCACCTCATCGCGAGCCAGGTAGTTCTGGATGTTGCGGATAATGCAATGGTTGCCAATGTCGCCGATAGCGTTGGCGGCCTGACGCCACTTGATTCCGGAGTCGGGAAAGACCGGCTCGGGCACGTCAATATACATGGTGTCGAGGATTGCGAGTGAGTTGTTGGATAGAGAGGGGTCCTGGCCAAGAAGCCATGTGTTTGCCTCCTCGGTAGAATTGGTGGACTGCGGAGCAGAGTACATAGTTCCCTCCTGAGCGCAAGAACCCCAGATGGTAGGGACCTTGGTGTATTTGCCTTGCTTATAGAGGTTGACCATGCTGTCGGTGAAGAGCTCGCCATCGATACCGGGATTGAACCAGCAGCTTGAAGAGCGAACGGCAGACTGGTTCAGAGCGCGAAGACAAGACAATGAGTCGGTCGAATCGACGCAGCCCTTCTCCTTGACAAGGCAGTCGTACTGTCCTTGGCCTTGCTCCATTGTTCGCATGGTCACCCAGCCACCCGACTCAGCGATGCCGCCAGCAAAAAGTTGCTTTCCTCCAATATCAGCCGTCATGAGTAGACCAACAGCCGAGCCACCGGCGCTGACACCATCAAGAACGACCTGCTCCGGGTTTCCACCAAACTTCGCAATGTTGGTTTGAACCCACTCCAGCGCCTTGATCATGTCCTTGACACCAGCGTTGAGACTACCGCCGGCACGAACCTCCTCGCTCTGCAAGAAGCCGTACATGCCGACACGGTAGTTCATCTGCACAACAATGACGTTGCCATCGGATGCAATCTCGCTGGCATCCCAGTTGGCGTTCGAGTTAGAACCGAATCCTCCGCCCTGGAGGAAAAAGACGACGGGAAGCTTGGCGTTGGCCTTGGCCTTGGATGGGGCTGTAACGCTCAGGTAGAGGCAGTCTTCGTCGACTGTAAAGCGGGAGTTGGTGCTAGACACGGTCCAGTCGTTGGGCTGCTGGGGAGGGCAGATCGGGCCGTGGACGGTAGCGTTGATCAGGCCGGTCTGAACGGGATCGGCCGGCGCGGCGAAGCGGAGGTCTCCAACGGGAGGAGCGGCATACTGAATACCCTTCCAGGTTGTCACTCCCAACTTGGTATCAGTGACGGCTCCTTGGAACTGGGCGTATCCGAGGTCCACAAGAGTGTTGACGGCCTGGACGCCAGGTGCGAGGATGCTCGCGCCGGCGATCAAAAAGGCCAGGTGAGATCCCTGCCACATCTCGAAGAAAGGATTCAAGTCGTTAAACGAAAGTTGAAATCGAGGAGACCTCGAGAAATGAAAGGAACGGTCTGCAAAGAGACCTGTGGAAAGAATGTAATTAGTGCTAGCACTTTTGAAAAGAAGGCGAAAGTAAGATACGAAGAATATGTTGTTTCTTTGACTACGATCAGACCTGTTCCGCTAATTATATACCTAAGCACTTGCAAGCTATACAGGCTAATTAGAGGACCCCCTTTCCAAAATTCTACTTATTCCTCAGGGGATTAAGTTCCAACGAACGGTATCGAGTCAGATTATCTGTTTAATTGAAACATCGCGGATGATAGTACTCCTTGGGGTTAAATAGATTGCGGATCACTCCGGCCAGTGAGTGCCACCCCACTCAGGCGGAAGTTTAATAGATGAGACGAACGTCGGATTCAAGGAAACGGGCAGCATGGTACAAGAGATTCTCAAAAACAAGACCCAATATCGTTGTTGGGATTTGTTAAGGACTTATTGTTCAGCTACGACAAGTTTGTCTTCGTGACTTAACGGAGATCGCCTGCCACCACAAATGTGGAAGTGGAAAACGTCGCAACTTTGCCCGTGGCTGTTTGCGAGCTTGGCCAAATGTGATGTCTTTTTCAGCGCCACAAATTTGGGTGGCTGCATTGCAAGGCCTTGGACCTAAACATTAAGTGCCAAGCAAAGCCGGACTCGGATTTTAGGACCAGCCGAGTAGACATTGTCCGGCTGGATAGTGTGGGATGCTGATGAAGTGGAATGCCAAGGTAACCTAGATGAGACATAGTTGCTTTCAATCGGATCTACCCAGGAGTAGCACAGGAACATTGATGAGTTGGTTTGCTGAGTAGAGGCTGGCAAAGGGAACATTTGCGATTCTAACGCGATGGCCTCATATTTTGACTAGAACTCAGGATTTACTTCAAAGATGCAATTTTCACCGCACGGTCAAGACAGATGACGATGGTTCAAGAGATTTGAAAAAGCCTCTGCAACCCAACTAACTGCCTTTGAAGTTCGAGCTCTCGGCGGGCACTCGGATAGCTCCGGTGGTTACTGCAACGTCACATTACAGGGGCTCTTTTACCCCTCGTGGCGCTGCATTTCTCCAAACGCATCTTATCTGCAAATGCAAGCGAACCACAAGATAGAGTTCGTCATCCGTTGTACTATGGTACTATCAAACACCCTTTTCATTTACCGAAGGGTTTTGGCCGCGCGCTTGAATAATCTATTGGACTTAGGCCACAGTCTATGCGGACAAGTACAGGCGGTTCGCAATATCCAGGTGCATGCGATTAGGACTTTCCTTTCCCTGGCAATAGAGGACCCATATCCTCCCTGCAGAGCAAATTCACGGCCATTAGAAAGCACACAGATTTTGCTGCTCTTGGAAATAGCCCATTGTATCAATATACCCGCCATATTGAACATAATGAGGGTGGCATGCGCAAAAAGAGGCTCCAGATGAAACTTGTCCATGCCTCGCGTTGCACTTCGTTATGACTAACGGAATGACATGTTGGGAATACATGCGTCCAGATCTGGTTGGTCAAGCCTGCTTCAAGGAGAGGGATGATTCTCTGGCAACCCGAGTAGGCTTTTCGCAAAGGCTAAATCACTTCATGTTGACCAACTCAATAAAACCCCAGTGAACTACCGATCATGGGAAGATGGCGTACAAGTCTTAAGGGTGTCGACTTGGCGTCTATCTCGAGCCTCTTGGAAGTTGCCATCTCGTAAGGACTTTGCCGACATCTTTGTCACCGATTTGTGGCCGCACATGACACCAGGGCCAGTCGATATGCCCGGTCTTTTGCCCCAACCCCCCTGGGACAAAGACCTTTCGCCATACAGAGTAGTCTTTGTATGGACTGCATCTCGTGCTTCACCTTTAGTGATACTTGGGCCTCAGGCCGTGTTTTGTTGCTGTCCTTTGACCTCGAGAATATGGAGCAAACACTTTGATTTGAACACTTGCATCCACCAAACAACCTGCAGCTTGCTGGAACACGTACGAAGGGTTCGGCCTGTCTGGGGCCGAGACCCTTTCACTTTTGAAACTGATAAGATCAACAGTGGAGTTTTGCTCCCGAGGTTCAGCACAATGCCGGCAGCTGTACAAACTTGATGACAAATCCTGACAACTCTTTTGAAGCAAGTCTATCTATACTGACTTCGGAAGCTAAGACTAAATTGCAGGTTTGTTCAGGAAAACTGGTAGTTCATTGCACCAAACAAAGTCCGACAAACAACAAGCTCATGCAGACATTTGGACACGATATCCTCATATGTCATGAATCGTATAGGGCTCACAAACTTTCCGCTCGGTTGTCAAAAGATTGGTGTGTTACACAGGTCGTTCGACCTTTCTCTCGGGCCTCAGATTTGCCGTGTTGCAGCTCACCGCATATTACCAGCCTCTGATCTTGACTCCGATGCGCGCAGTTTATGGGAGTCTCTCTACTACCTGGTGTTCAAGGCGTTTACCCGTTAGATACGACGAATATAAAGTCTAACCAATATCTCTCAATAGATTCTGGTCAAGATCTGAGAATCGTCACCCCAGTATTTCACACATTCCAAACGATTCACTCGCTATCTTCACAATGGCTATCTATCACTTCTTGACTTTCTGTCTCGCTGCGGCTGCTGCGGCGATACCCACCCCATCTGACCCAGAGGCATCCTCCGGAGTCATCAAGATGGAGAGCCTCGTCCCTTACGAAGACTACCGCGTCCAGATCGGCAAGTTCGGAGACGAGAAAGACTCTTCGCTGGAAGCGCAGCGCAAATGCGACCTCACCCTCTGTACCGGTCCTAACTTTACCGGCGAATGCTCCTTGTGGTGTTACTACCCGAACACCCTTCAACTCATCAACTCTGCCAAGAGGATGGGGACGGTCTCGGCTCGGTTTTTCGAATCCCGCCAATGCTGGTTCTACGGGTATGTATTAGTTTTGAGGCTGCAGAAGACATGGTTCATAATGGCTGAT
The DNA here is from genome assembly GCA_020466075.1 of Colletotrichum coccodes. Lineage (NCBI taxonomy): Eukaryota > Fungi > Ascomycota > Sordariomycetes > Glomerellales > Glomerellaceae > Colletotrichum > Colletotrichum coccodes. The sequence goes on from JAIMZG010000593.1 coordinate 43,312, forward strand.
TCCCATCTTGCGCAGTGGTCCAGTCTGCGACTTGAATTTCGTCATCAACGGGCCTAAGCAGGCAATCTACACCCCTGGCGGCAACCTCAACGACGAAGTGAGGGGCAAGGCGGGGTGTGTCTTGTGTAACACCATGGTTTCGCAGTGAATAGGCAACGCACCGTTGTTGCCTGTTTCCGCTGATTCCAGTTCGTTGGAGTAGTAAGAGTTGGCAAGGGGAGGCAAGGCGTATCCTCACTGACAAGAAAGTACTGGAAGAGCTCGTCCAACGAATATAGGCTTTGCCGCATGTAAGCTCTGAGATAAGATTCAAAGGACATCTTGTGATGAGGGATTATGCTGGACTAACGAGAACACGATAAATGTTGTCGGCCTTCTTTTTCACCTTCCACGTTCGATAGGCCTTCCAGTAAAGCGTCCTAATCTAAATATGCTAGCAATCGAGAAATTTTAACCAACCTTTAAGGGCGGCTGAGGTGATGAGCGTTCGTCGTTCCAGCATCCATTTTTAAACCCGACCTAGCTTTTAGTTTGTCGATGCCAAAGATGATACGACGAGTTGAAATCTGAAGAGGCAGATCATGACGTTTCGAAAAGAAGCAGTGGTATTGAGACACGAGTACTCTAAGCTTGTTGATCGTTCCGCCCAAGAAGCGTAGTATCCCTAGCCAGTTTATGGCGTGCAATGCCAAAAGTGCATGTTCGCTTGGAAAAAAACGTCGGGGCCGATATCTCCACGGCTTTGGGCTCGTCTTCGAGATGTAATCAAAAAGTCAGCGACGCCAAGAATACATCACAATAACAACCATCTTCAACTTCTTACCAAAAAGTGGTCAGTGTCGAGCCTGGGTACTGATCAAAATAGCGTCCATTGATGAGAAGGCGCCGAGACCGAATCCACCGGCGAATCCATGTCGGTGCCGTGGCCGCCGCTCGGGGTCACAAAGCTGGCGCCGATGCCCCCGCCCGGTCCACCTCTGTTGCGGGGACCGACCTACTGATTTCTAATGCATGCGTCATTCTTGAGGAACCCGAACTTGAAAAAGAGCTTTTGCTTCGACCGAGTTTTCAAGATCAAACAAGTCGGTTCTCGCAGAAAAGTCTCGACATCATCGACGTATCCTTGGCCGAACTCAAAGACACCGTAACAACAACTTCATCATGAGCAACAACGAAGTTCAGCGCTGGCAGACCCGCCAGGACGGGCTTGAGAAGCTCTTCCTCACCTCGGGGCCCATCCCGCAACCCGGCCCCGGCGAGGTCCTAGTCAAGATCAATGCCGTGTCTCTCAACTACCGCGACACCGAGGTGGCCATGGGCCTCTACAGCCACCACAAAACCATCAACCCGGCTGATACGGAGCCTTTGGTCCCGGCTTCTGACATGTGCGGTTCCGTTGAGGCCGTTGGTGACGGCGTCAATAGGTGGAAGGCCGGCGACCGCGTCGTCTCCATCTTCAACCAGACGCACATCAAGGGCCAAATCAAGGCGGCGGACATGAAGTCCGGACTTGGTTTCCCGTTGGACGGCGTCTTGCAGTCCTACCGCGTGTTCCCCGCCGAGGGGTTGGTCAAGGCGCCGAAGCACTTGAGCGACGAGGAAGCGGCATGTCTGCCGATTGCGGCGGTGACGGCTTGGATGGCCATTAACCAGTTCCGGCCGCTGGGCCAGCCTGGCGGCAAGGGAGAGGTCGTGGTCTGCCAGGGCACCGGTGGTGTTGCGATTTCAGGACTGCAGATTGCAAAGGCTGCGGGCGCGACAGGTGAGTGAAGATGCATCGCCAGCCCCGATCCGTGGGCGGGGGGGGCTAATCAACGCGACAGTTGTCATCACGTCTTCCTCGGACGACAAGCTCGAGAAGGCCAAGGCCCTCGGCGCAGACCACACTGTCAACTACCGCACCAACCCCAACTGGGATGAAAAGGTCAACGAGGTCACCGAGGGCGAGGGCGCCGACATCATCCTCGAGACGGGCGGCGCCAAGACGCTGCGGCATTCGTTCGAGGCCATCGGCTTCGGCGGCCAGATTGCGTGCATCGGCTACCTGTCCGGCAAGGTGGACGCCGAGGAGGACCGGACGAACGTCAACCTCCTGGCGCTGCGCAAGACAGTGACGCTCAAGGGAATTATCAACGGGCCGCGGGAGAGGTTCGAGGAGATGATTGACTTTTACGAGGAGAAGGGCATCAAGCCAATTGTCGACCGCGTATTTGATTTCAAGGAGGTGGATAAGGCATACCAGTATCTGTACAGCGGAGGACACTTTGGCAAGGTTGTTGTAAAGCTTGAGTAGATGTCTTCAGCTGCGACTTGGTTACAGTCACGAATGAGATGAAGCCGTAGTATGGAACACGACTTTCGGATAAAGATGGGGGCGTTTGATGAAAATGCGAGGTGACGGCTCAGTAAGCCGAGGCACATCTCCAAGCAACGCGCCCGCCCGGGGTTCTCGGACAATGACACCCCGCGTGAGGGGACCAAGAAGCATGGCGTAAGCAGGGGACTCTGAGCTGACTCGAGACACACCAAGTCCCCTGCAGCTCGCCCTTTGCAGCTGTGCGTTGAGCTGTTTGTATCCGGATGCGTGATCTGCATCAGTGGAATCCACATGTCAGCTTACCATACTCTATGAGGCTTCATCTCTCGTTCAACGCGGATCACTCAAGTTGCCCCAATCGCAACATCGTTTCAACTCCGAGGATGACGATATGCCCTCGCTCAGTCCCATTGATATAATCAATTAATGTTTCCGAGCCTCAGCCGCCTATCACCACGCTACTTGCGCCGGAACAGACGGCGTCGCAGATCGGCCTTCCGCGGATATCGCCTCCCTGCGCCTCAGTACCATCGGTCGTGCCCCGGGACCGCGAGCACCAAGTACAATAGATTCCTTCCCCGCACGCGAGGGGAATCATCTCACCACCTTCATCCCTCATTGACCAGGCCGTAAGCAGACCCCTCGTCGGCTCTGGCACCTCTTTTCAGTCTCCGTGACCGAGAGAATCAGGCAGGTCGTCCGCCCAGCCGAACAGCCAAGATACCAACCAACCAACCAACCCCCCGGCATCCATCTCGCCCCAGTTGGTTTTAATCATTGAAAAGCCCAGAGGCAGAACTCTCTCCAACATCCGTTAAGCGCTGCCATGGCGCCTCACATGCAGCACGTGCGCGACATACTCCCCCTCCCCCAGACACCCACCCAGACCCTCGCAGCGCTCGCCGGCATAGGTGCCTCTGCCTGGCTACTAAAGCTCATCGTCCGACACATCCTCCTACGCAGCCCCGCGAAACGCTCCCGCGGCTCCCCCTCGACGTCCGGTCCGACATTCGCTACGATGAGCGCCGACAAGAAGAAGGAGCTCCTCGAGCGGCCCGCCATCATCGTCGGTGGCGGCCTCGCAGGCTTGGTCGCCGCGTTTGAGCTGTCCGAGCGTGGCGTGCCGACCATCGTCATCGACCAGGAGAACGAGAAGAACCTCGGAGGACAGGCGTTCTGGTCGCTGGGCGGGATATTCTGCGTGGACTCGAAGGAGCAGAGGAGGATGGGCATCAAGGATTCCAAGGAGCTTGCCATGAGGGATTGGTTCGGCTCGGCCAGTTCGATCGCGAGAGGGAGGATATCTGGCCGCGCCGCTGGGCCGAGGCGTTTGTCAATTTCGCCGCCGACGAGATGGAGGATTACGTCAAGGCCAGAGGCATGGGATTCCTGTTCAACGTCGGCTGGGCTGAACGAGGCGCCGGCATGGCCAAGGGCCACGGAAACTCTGTCCCACGATTCCACGTCACCTGGGGTACGGGACCCGAGGTTGTGAGGGTGTTCGCGGAGCCCGTGAAGCGCGCAGCCAAGAACGGCGTCATCCAGTTCCGCTTCCGCCACCGGGTCGACGAGATCATCACCGACGAGGCGGGTCGCGCGATCGGCGTCCGCGGCAAGGTTCTCGCGCCCGACGACTCTCCTCGCGGCGTCAAGTCCAACCGGGATGTTGCCGGCGATTTCGAAATATTCGGATCAGCCGTCGCGGTTACCTCTGGTGGTATCGGCGGCAACGTCGAGGCCGTAAAGGCCGCGTGGCCCGTCGACCGCCTCGGCCCCAAGGTCCCCGAGAACTTCGTCGTCGGCGTCCCCGCTCACGTCGACGGCCGCATGATTGGAATCTCCGAGGCGGCGGGCGCGAACATCATCAACCGCGACCGCATGTGGCACTACACCGAGGGCCTGCAGAACTGGAACCCCATCTGGCCGGACCACGGCATCCGCGTGCTCCCGGCGCCGAGCTCGCTGTGGCTGGACGCGACGGGCAAGCGGCTCCCTCCCTTCCTGTTCCCCGGCACCGACACCCTGGGCACGCTGAAGCACATCTGCGCACGGGATACGACTACACCTGGTTCATCCTCGACCAGAGCATCATCGCGCGCGAGTTCGCCCTCTCCGGGTCGGAGCAGAACCCCGACGTGACGGGCAAGAGCATGTGGCAGCTCCTCACGCGCGTCTTCGGCAAGAAGGGCACCGTTCCCGTGCAGAACTTCCAAAAGCACGGCAAAGACTTCGTCGTGCGGGACAACCTCGCGGACCTGGTGCAAGGGATGAACGAGCTGCAGCGCGAGCGCGGCGGGCCGATACTGAGCCTGGAGGACATCAAGGAGACGATCGAGCTCCGCGACGGGCAGTTCGATAACGCGTATTCCAAGGACGCGCAGGCAATGCTCATCAACAACGGACGGACGTACTGGGCCGACAGGAGAAGCCGGATCGCACCGCCGCACAAGCTGCTTGACCCGAAGCACGGTCCGCTGATCGCGGTGCGGATGAACCTGCTGACGAGAAAGACGCTGGGAGGCATCGAGACGAACCTGGAGAGCAACGTCATGAAGGCTGACGGGGAAAAGTTCCCTGGCTTGTACGCCGCGGGTGAGGCGGCTGGTTTCGGCGGCGGCGGTGTCCATGGATACAACAGTTTGGAGGGGACTTTCCTGGGAGGCTGCATCTTTTCTGGGCGGGCAGCAGGTCGTGGCATCGCGGATGAGTTGCTGGGTCCGGCGGAGGCCAAGGGTCTGAAGTCGTACATGTGATATCGGGCTGAAGTAGACAGACATTGTAGAGTAATGCGATTCGGGCGGTATTTCACTTTGAATCAGGCGGCTGAGCGAGCCACTTCCAGCGTCAAAGCAACCGCAGCGACGGTCAAGTGCGCCAACCGGTCAATCCAAGCGGCGATGGCATAAACCTGGCCGAAGACGTGTCGGGCTAGGCACCGGAGATGTGGATACACACGGAGCCGACGGTTCTACCCATCAGAAGGCACAGGCCTCGGCTAAAGTGGGACACTTCCCGGGCAGCCACTTGTGAAAGTGGCGCGAGGCGGGCGAACGAACCAAACGGATATCATTACTATCAGACGTTGTGTAGAAGTAGGCTTATGAGTTTTCATCTTTGAGAAACGTCGACGTCCGCACCCGTTCCAACTTGACTTCAGTCGTAACCCGGATCTGCCCCTGTTGAGTCCAATCTCCATTCATCATGTCGTCCGACTTGCGCACCTCGACAGTCGTGCCCGATGCCGGTGACCGTATGCCTCCCGGATACCCGCGCTCTTCGTCTCCTGCCACGTCGCTCTCCGTGTCGGCAGTCTGTTTCCTGGACCGTGCCGTGAGTTCTACCTCGTCATCGCCACGGCGATTCTGGGTACTTTTGGAGGTTGTCACCTTGGACATGGAGCTGCTGGCGTGCGATATTGTCTTGCGCACTATGGACTTGAGCCATGGTGGCGTGTAGTGAGAGATCATGGGCCGAAGGTGAGGAAGGCACGCGGCGATGATGTAGGTTCCGGTCTCGATGATGCTCCATCCGACGAGACCGACAGATGCCCCTGCCTTGGTCAGTACCGGACTCGATGTCACTGCTGTGATGAGACTTACAGGTGCGATCCGTAAACGCCGACGTTTGGAAGAAGATGTAGGCACGGATGATCGATGCGACAACACCGCTGTGCAGCTGTCAGCCAAGGCAGTCTCTGAACTGGACAAGAGGGATACCCACAAGCTGCCAACCATGAAGATACCGACCAGCGCGACCCTTTTGTGCATAGGCAGCTTCAGACCCCAGATGGTCTTTAGCGGCAGCGCCATGATGACAAAGTCCAGTACGAATCCCGGAATGCTCTGTGCATGGAAGAACGCCTGGACATCGACGCACTCACCGCCAGGGATCGTCCGATCCCACCAGAACTCTATGGGCCGGCACTGGAAACATGCCGTGACGATGAAGGAGAGGCTAGTTGCGGCAACGGTTCCGAGGAGCGCATAGGCGATGGTCCGCATCATGCCCTTCCAGTTGAAGACGCGGAGGTATAGACAGACGATGCCCATCTTGGGCAACGCAACCGACGCGAAGTAGACGATTTCGAACGCGAGGATGCACTTCGCCCATCCGGTCAACAGCGCAGGGTGAAACTCCTCGACGAATTCAACGTGTCGTCCGACACCGCCGACCTTAACCATGACTGAAAACACGGCACGTTAGGAGAACGACGCCGCACACGTCCCGGGGAGGGAAAGGCCTTACCGATGCCCACAGCGCACATTCCCAGATCGACAACGTATGCCGCCACCAGGAAATAGTCGTCCACTCCATAGCCACCTGCGGTAAACCGCTTCGCAAATAGTCGCAGCCCGAGAAAGAGTGTCGTGAGGACGGAGAAGGCGATGGAGATTCCGATGAGCTGACCGCCAGAGTCCTCCACCAGATACTCGGCCGTCACGTTGTGAGTCGTCCCGCCCTCGGCGGCTAAGAGTAAGGCCGTGACCATCGTGCGTGAGGGTCGTCGAGGGCAAACTGAGCCGATTCACGGCCAAGACGCTACACGAGCATGAATCCGTGTAAGACGGGCCCCTCTCTTGCTGGGCAAGAAACAAACAAACCAAAAGGTACAGGAGTATTAATGTCTCTTCCTCTCTGCTTCACCTCTTCACCGACCACAGCCCTATCTTGGCGGGCGGGACCCCGTCTTTCTTTAATATCCCGACTTGGTACGTCCATCCGAGGCCCCATCTGCGATGGCAAAAAGGGGGCAGCAAGTAACAAGAACTTCTTAATGGCCAGGGGGGTGGGGGCTGTACATTGACATCTTCAGCGGCGTGACCAGACCACAGCCAAGGTGGAATGTCATTCGTCGCCGTTGCCTGGAACGGGATGGGAGACCTGTGCTTGCTTTCACCTCTCCTCTTCTCCCTTGCACCTGTTTGGTTTGTGATATTGGTTCCACAATGACATGCTCTTCTGCGGAGCTTCTTCCTCGGGGCTCAAAGTCGCCGGGCGTCCCCTTGTCCGGTCCTACACCGGCGTTAGTTGGCTGGTTCGAGTTACATCGAGGAGCTGAACTAGTGAGACGGCGGGATGGAGAAAGCCATTGTGGACAATAGACACGGAGTAGTGGCCCCTCCTCCAGTCGGCTTTGATGAAACGCCGCGTTCTAGAATGATCGTGGGAAGAGAGTTTGAGACGAGCATGGGGCAGCCCGGTCGTCATGCTCATCCTTCGAAGATCGAGCACACTGGCTTCTCTTCCCATTCGTTGCCACAGGGTGATGGTCCGCGACAATGGCAATCTCGAGCGGCTCCACCGAGGTAAATCTTCCCAGGCCCCAAAGAGGCCTGTGCCGCAACTGCTGGCCACATATTCCTGGCAGCCTTGGTTCCAGCTTCCCCTCGGCCGAAAACGAAAGGCGACGGAAGCGGTTTCTGAATCATGTCGATGATACAGATTGAGCAATGACGGAGGCGGCACAGCAGGAAATCCCATGTGCTGGTCATCAGGTCTAGACCCTCCTCGAGTCGTTGTCACCGCGGGGATGCAGCATTCATCCGATCGCCGCGCAGGAAGGGTCCAAACGGTCCTGGCAGTGGTGGCCTTTGGCAAACAAAGCCGATTTACCCTCTCGTTTCCGCCCAGAGGCATCTGAGTGATGAAGTAGAACAACTGACAGTGGCGGTGTCGATGGCTCGTCTTGCAAACCCTCATCATCCCGCCTGCCGCCCCCTTCAGCTCCGTGCATCAGCAAACAATTGACCCATGCAAGCATGCACTTCCCCGGCTGGCGTCACGGATCCTGGGTGGAAACGGACTCGAGTCTACAAGATTCATGCCTGGCCTGTCATTGGTAAAAGGCCAAAAACGAGCCCCGGTTACCGGATAATAAAATGCTTCCATACTCCACGGCGATCCGTCGGCTTGTGGACATTCAATGGGCAGATACGCATTTGCAGCTGATCCCCGATCTCGGTCCTATTCCCTTGTTGTGCCGGCTGCGACCATGATGAAGATGCAAATCTCATGCCTTCATGCTCCGACACGTCAGCCACTCGACATATTTCAAATCGGCCCTGGTTGGGTGCTGACAGGATATCTAGGAGCACCCATATCAGAAGCCGCTAGTAGGTTCGTCTCTAGTAAAGACGTTGAGTTCCCGGGGCCCTGGCCAAAGCCGGTTCTAGCAATGCTGGCCCCCTGGTCGAGCTACTCCCTTGTCGTCGTGATCGGCAGGGCTATCCATAATGTCATGTTCCCCCGAAGCTGATGTGATTACTGAGTTTTGGCCAGACTCTAATTTCCCTACGCCTTTCCACCCATCTGCTGTGCAGGATCGAGAGCTGGCTATGAAGCTTTCTCGGCCTGCCTTCCAGCAACAATCTCGACGTCGGCCGCCAAGCCTTGGCCGCGAAGGTTGCCAATGTAACTGTATCGGCGGGAGGCGTTTCAGACTCTCGTGGAGACTTTTCCCCATTTCTCTCAAATGTCCGGCCAGGCCATCCCGCATCATGATCTGCAACATCTTTGCCGCCCGCCACTGCTGGCAAGACATCGTTGGTGTGAGTAGTGTAGAAGCAAAAGTCTCCTGTGGCTCAGACCCTTTCGATTCAGCCACTTGTGATGACCGCACTCGAGGGCAGCCCGTTACTTGGGGTGTGACTCAGCGTCAGCATGACATGGGTCAGGTCCTCATAGTCGATACCATCCAGTAGCTGCAACCTCCGACTCCGGTCTGAGTTTCATCTACAATGAAAAGCATCCCACTCCTCCCGCAATGCTTCTCCCATACCTTGAGAGGGAGTACAGCAGTAGAAGATGTACTCTGGCAGAGGACTCGTTGCACTCAACGATGCATACCACAAGAGACCCGCAAGCCGCCTGGTCAATCGTTATCTACCCCTACCCCAACCGACCTTTTAGTTGCTGGCCCCGGCCGAATTGCGGAACATGGAGCAATAAGGGTACAGGCCTGGTAGCATGTGCATTGCTGGCATGACCGAATCCCGGCCTTCGCGACCGTAGTGATACTGGGCCCCTAATGCTTGGGCCGTCATTCCGTGCTAGCTCTACCCGAGGTCGACAATCTCGGATTTGCCTGTCGAGACCTTGACCACCTTGATCGCGGCCTCGTTGCTCTCATCGTCGGTGCCGAAGAGGGGGGGCATTATCTGGCTGCGGAGGTGCTCTCTGAGGGAAATGACAGGAGGGGGCAACCTTGATCACCTCCGGGTCTGTGTCTCGGAAGGCATGGCACTGACTGGAAGTGCATTATAACTGTCGGGTGTAGCGTACGAGAGGCCATCAGCAGCTCCAGGACTGCGAGGCACACGTCGAAAACTTTCCGACCGCCTAGAGTGTAGATATAGAGCGAGCCCCTTGCTCCCGCAAATGACGCCCTTGCTGAAATCGGTACTACAGGTCACGAGATGCTTCTTAAATTTGGCCTCCAAATCCTCTTGATTAGCATTCTTGTAAAGGGCTAGCGTGACGTCAGGGATGGCAGGCTTTGAGGCCGCGCTGGCATTGTTGCCGTTGGTCTTCGTCCGTTTTGGGATGGCGGACGGAGGGCATGTTGCATATAGAGATTCGGTGCGTATTCCACGGAGATGAATTGAGGGTCGGTGAGAAGACATGACATGCCTCTGCGAGCTCAGAACAATGCCCCCTTTGATGAACTCAGCCATGAAGTGAGCAAAGGCGCGGGTTCAGGCGCAAGTTGGCTGCCATGGTTTCCCGCGGGATCGTCTCTCCAGGTTGCTGAGGGGCTGCTGCTCCCCGGCCTAGGTAGAAGCTCAGCAGAAGGAAGATATGATATTGACTTGTGTATTGCAGCTGTTATTGAACAAGGCTCGAACTGGGGTTTTTGGAGGGATGAGCCGTCACTGCGAATGCGAGGCGTCTCGATGAAAGCCGGGGGAATCGAGAAACGAAAGAACAAAGCGGGTGTCAACTTACCCGGGTGCGTTATCGTTATCGTTGTCGTTATCGTTATCGTTGTCGTTATCGTTATCGTTGTCAGATGTGTCTGTGGTCCGGTGTTTATCCGGCATCGCATCCCAGACAGCAGATAACCTGTGGATATCCGTATGCATGTTGCCCTCGGGAAACTTGACCGAGGAAAACATTGGCTCACATCAAGGCCGCTTGTGATGGGCGAGAATACCAACAACACCCACGGCCAAGTCAAAAAGGTGCCACGATGCACTCTGCCCCGATCCCGCTGAAGAATAAAAAGGAATAATAAAAAAAACTCAACGACCAAAACATGGCGGCCGAGGCTGACACCGACTCCTTTCCCTCGGAGCGCCCCTACCGCTCACACCTCCGCCCAGCATGTTTGGCTTGCCGGAAGCGCAAGTCTCGGTGTAACGTCGATCGAAACGGAGGAACATGCTTAACTTGCCGAGCCCACGGAACGTCTTGCGAATTTCCCCCGACCCCGGCTGGCGCCTCCCCGCGGCCGAAGAGCGCATGGAGAAGCGTCCAAGCCAGCAAGTCAAGGGACCTGGGCCACCGCCCGTCCTCACCACCGCCGGCACGGAACTTGGCCTCGGAGATTGCGTCTAACCCCCAGGCCCGTCATCTGCCTCTGGCTGACAATGACTTGGCGGCACGGGGTACGTCGAGGTCGCCAGTTGGGCAGGCTCCTTCGCTTTTACCCCATGATACTCGTTATCCTGAGCCCATTGGCGGAGGGGGCGAGGATGAGGCGCACATTGTGGGACCAGCCGACATTGAGGACACCCAAGTCCTTTCGACCTACCTCTCCAATGACTCGTCCGTCCTCAACAGAAGCGTTCGGACCAGGATCTCAGGGACGAGCCCGCGACAGGACCATGGCGGCAGCATGCGGAAACCGGTCGTCTTCACGACGGTGAGGAAGCAGCCTCTCGGAGTGCCAGACGATCGCAACCCGGCATTTCTGAAGTGCGAGATCATCGAGAAGCTGCTTGAGCCGATGCTGCCTGACGTCGTTGAGCTGTAAGTCGTGCCTCGACCCATTCACAGTTGCATCGTGGACTGATTCTGGTACGTAGGTTCTTTGAAAAACCCAACCGGTGTTTCCCGTTGCTGGACAGGCGGTCCTTTGAGAAACGTTTCGCTGAAGACCGGCGGCACATCTCTCCTGCCTTGTTGTCTTGCCTGTATGCCCACACGATGACCTACTGGGCCCAGTCGCCGAGCCTTGTGGCCCAACACCGCCCGGATACGAGGTTCATCTGGAACCAGGCCAGCGATGCTCTGTATTCCGAGATTCACCTGTCCCCTGGCATCTCTACTTTACTCGGCATCCTTCTCAACATTGCCGGCAGGCC
>JAIMZG010000596.1:0-55434 GCA_020466075.1 Colletotrichum coccodes
ATCGAAAACCTGTTCAAAATTGATGTAACTCTATATCTAGCTTTTGATAAGAGGTAAATAAAAACAATACATCTATAATAAATACTATCCTGTCGGAATAATAAGCCGTCAATCCGCTGCGGTTATTTATTGGCGGCCGGCCAGCGATTCGTTGCTGACGTAAGCAACGAATCGGCAACGCTAACAATAGCTTGCCGCCGCCTCGCCGCTGGCGATAACTTCCTCTTTACACATACACACACAGAATAGCAAGCAATACACCAACAACGAGTCGTATTGAGTGCCACGTGTCCCCTACGCGTATATGGGTTAACAACTACGCGAATAACCTTGGAGTTATTCCCACAGTAAGTAATCATGAGCGGAAGGCTAAAAAAAACCACAAGCAAAGGTTACAGCAAGAAGAGGGTTAAGAAAAACTTTTTGATGTTAATCAGTGCGAACATCATGAAATCATCAAGTTTCAATGATAATTGCAAAGATCAACAAGTTGCGCTTGAAAATTTAAAAACAATCGATTATGGAATATTTTGAACTGCTTTAATTTAGCGGGCTACCTCAATTCTCAATAGCTGAAGCCCTTTGTTTTATAGTGCACTTTTTTATCTCTATTCAGAACGTGGCAAGCCGTGCTACTCACACCTGCGCCCGTCCAATGTTCAAGACACTACGACCACAGCTCTCAGTCTTAGTAACTTAGTCAAATTCCCGCGGCCTGATCGCTTATCATGCTTCCAGCTTGCGTAAACGAGTTGTCTAAACGAGATCAGTGGTTTTCCGGGATAGTGAAAGAAAATGCACTGGCAGATCAAATACTGGCTGCATCCTGTAGTCCTTGAGTGCTTTCCGAAACTGGCTGACGAATACCAAGACTTCTGCATACTCTTAGTCCACAATTTCTTTCAAAAAAAGCCCCAAATCCCTCAAGTAACTGATCAAGATGCTCCGAAGAGCCTGTACCGACTTCCTCTCCACAACATCGACAAACCCCGCAGACTCAAGGTTGCTAGCAATACCACGACCGCGGCATTGCAATCAAACTTCTCCGAGTTTATCGCATGCCTCGAGTAGGGTATTGAGGCCAAGTTTCAAAAGGATGTTTGTCATTGAGAGTCTGGACCTGGGATCGGAGTTCGAGATCAAATTCCTTGACCTCGATGTAGCCGCTAGGTTTGGCGCATTTAAATGCTTTTTGGTAAAGTTCTCGCCAATCGGCAATACAGTCTTCGAACGTACGAACGTGAATAAAGTCATAGTAGTATGTGGGCCAAGTCCATCATCGTTCGATGCCGTAAATCTGATATTTGCAGTTGGCGGGACCCATGTGGGCTGGATAGGTGAAACGTCAACACCAATTACTTCTGCTCACGGAAACTCGTCGGCAGAATCACTACTTCCAGTAAGCTACTTTTTCTATTTTCAAAGTCTTCATGCGCCACCAGCAAGGGTCGTTCCACTTACAAGGCCCGAACACCAGTTCCGGTGCCGACGTCGAGAACTGTCTGTTGCAAAACTCAACTCCTAGATTCTTGGGGAATGTTCATTCGTCAATCTCTCAGCTGGGGGCTGTCGTCGATCGGGGCAAGGAACAGCTTGTAACCGAAGAACACGGTCATCAGTAATGGCTATCGCTGACGGTCAGTAACTCAACACAGTCCTGATGGGGCTATGTAGCAGCACACTTGACATCGAGACCTTCATTTTGCTCTTCGTAGCTGGGTGCCCAGTATTTCACTTTTTAGGTGTACGCTCGCCCATGGAGGCGATGGTATTCAGTGATACCTTTAGTCAACGAGGCGGTAAATGCCGAAGCGATGCTGTGAATTATTAGTTCACTTTAAACTCTGATTAATATTTGAGAAATACTCCTACCTTCGACTTTCCGCTTCAGACTCATCGTCAAAGACGTCTTTAACAGCGGGATCCTGCAAATTTTCAGCTTCAGCACATGATTCACAGAGCAACAATACCCAGTTATGAGCCCGAGATAGTTACAACTGTAATTGGTGCTTCAGCAGGTTCTCCAACAGATGCAGTGATGTTTGTGGGATTGGATCCCGTTGCTTCAGGGATTGAATTTGGATTAGCCGACATGACGACGCTTTTATAACAAGGCTATTCAAATGTTTTCTTAGACGGTGTATAGAGTGAGAAACAAAGCGAAGACTGCACAAAGTGCAAGAGGAATGAAGCCCCCACAGGAACACATCCTTTCGAAAATGGCTTTTATGAGTGCGTATGTTGGAACTGTACATGCCCCTACTGCATCATGCAGATGTGCCCAGTCCGCCGAGGATACTCTGAAATCCAAACTTCCGAGCAAATAAAATAGACTCGCCTATTGGTTCTATTGTAGCTGCTAGTACTTTCTCGGAAGAATCAAATGGTCAATATACCACTGCATGGTAATTATTGTAACCAAATACGAGGAGGCACCAGAAAGTGCATCCTTGCCGCATCTCACCTGGGACTCCGGCTGCCTTATGGGCTGCATTTTCTTCGGCCAAACTAGCATTCTTCGATTCCCGCAAGTAGTAAGGTGTCAATGTAAACCGAACTGCCGCTGAAGCCTCATTCCAGAGAAGAATAATCCTCAGAAGTTCATTTGGATGTCAGAATAGGGGAGTTATTCTGACATGCTGAGAGTGGCGGTAATAACAGCAAGGTCAAAGGGATGTCTTGCAAGCAGGCGATAGAAACAACTTTCTCGGCGTGTCCTTGGCTGCTAAGGTATGTTTTACACTTACTCAAACACGAATGGGTACACTTGAAAAGGAAAAAAAGAACTCCAGCCATTTCCTGTACACGGCCTTGAGGATCCATTCACGGTGAGGGCTAAGTGGGACACGGCTGAACTCTGGCCGTTGACAGCGTTAGTCAAATAGTTAGGTCTTGGCCCGTCCAGAATTGCATGGATGGTACCAGCCATGCTAGTCAACTAAGAACATGTACATTTCCAGCTGTCGACATTCTTTGGATCCAATCCATCGCCTTTATATCTGTTCCTCAGCGGGTACCTACAATGACGACGTTGGAAATCGATGCCTAGGGCCACGGTGTCGTTGACAAACTTGGTGCCAGTTATGGTCTCCGGCGCAACTCCACCCTCAACCCAGTCTACGATGGCGGCAAGGACGTTGTGTGTCCTGTCGAAAGGCAGATTGTCGGCGATGGCCGCAGCGTTGCCTCCACTTCCTCCCTGGCCAACAAGCCAAGCACCAGGCCCCGTCGTGCAGTGAGATAGCCCCGAGATGCGGAAAAAGCGGGTGAACTGGTCCATCCCAGCTCTGTCCAGTCCCATACCCTGGGCCAGACGGTCGTAGAACATGGGCGTGCGGAAGCTCGTGATTTGGTGGTCCTGCAAGCCATGATACATCAAGAGCTTTCCGCCTTTGTTCTTGAAGGCTGAAAGATCGCTGGGATGCGTCTTGATGTCGCCGGGGTTCTTCTGCTCGGCAAAGATCCCGTCTTTCTCGAGTGTGTAGGTTGCCGCTTCCCAATCCGGGTCGTTATAAACAGCATAACGGAACCAGTTTTGGGAGTGTGCCCATGGCTTGCCGTTATACAACCCGTCTGCAGTGTTGATCTCGCTGCCAGGTTCATGCCGGGCCAGAACAGGTTCCCACGTGCGTCATTCATGGGGCTATAGATATCTCTAACAATTTCCACTTGCCTGCTCGAGAGGCATTCAACGCTGTTGGCGGTGGAGTTGTCGCGGCACAGCAAGGTCCCAGGGTCGAACCTGCACAAGGTCGGATCCTCGATGATGCCGTCCTCCGCACCGTCAATCTTGTCGCACTGCTTGAGCACTTCATTATGGATAGTTGTCTTCCAAACAGTAGGAGTGATGAAGTCTTTGGAGTCCGCAGCTCCAGTCCGAGGGAGGAAGCTAGCCCTGTAAGAGCAAAGGTTGTTGAAGTCAATGGCAGGGGCACCAGCACAACGCCGTCAAAGTCGCCGGGAAACATGTCTGCAGCTTTGATGCCCTGACGTCCGCCCAAAGAGCATCCCAAGAAGTATGAACCCGTTGCAGCGCGCTTGTACAGCGCTTGTAGAAGCTGCTTGCCTGCAACGACGCCGACGTGTAGCCTGCATGAAAGTCAGTCCAGAATTTCTCTACATTGTGCGCATTTTGAGACGTACGCTCTCCATGAAAAATCAATCACTACTTCTTCGTTGTCGAGAAACTGAACCCCAGTTGTTCCAGCGTGACCATTGTTTGTTCCCACGGCTGCAAACCCGTGGGCAGTGGCATACGCCAGATCTTCGAAGTGAACGCCTGACAGGATGGGAGCTTGCAGTTAGCTGAAGTTGTCTCCCAATTCTCGCCCAAATCTTACTTACACCCATCGAGCCCTCCGCCGCCTACCGTCACCAAACGACCGTTCCAGTTCTCTGGCAGCCAAACCTCTGTCACAACCTCTGACCTAGCCGAAGTCGTAAGGTTCATGGCAACCCGGCAGAGGTCCGCTCGAACAACCTGACTCCCGCGATTGCAAGCCGCATCCTGCTCTGGAAACGTAAGGCTTGCGCCGGATTTCACATACGCTAGCTCTTTTCCGGTCGAATTGGCCACCAAAATCTCGGGCGTGAGAGCGAGGCAGTCATCTCGAAAAGCAGCGAGTGTTGTTGCGGCCAACCCTAAGAGGGCAAACAGGGTGGAAACGGAGACCTGAAGCATGTTTGGCATAGGGAGCGACGCATCCAGATTACCTTTATCACGGGCAAGTTATCAATGCATTTACCAAGAAGCCGAAGGACGGAAAAGGACAATCAAAGGACTGGGGGTGCAGTCCCGTCTTACTTTACCCCGCTCGTCCCCGGACAGCTTGAGATTGCCCTAAATCACTCTAGACGGGCGTAACCCAAAAACGTAAGACATTGACCCGAGGAGCGATTTAAGTACCTGTGAACCAATTGCTGCGGTACTGGAACCCCTGCTCCCGGGAGCTGCGTGTGGCGACTGTAACATGAGGATAGGCTGTTGCTAACTCGAATCTGTCTCAAACTCCGATAAGCGTCGCTGCTATCGTGTTGATTGTTATCTCGGTTATGTGATGCGGCCTGCCCTCCATCACCATTTTGGCAAACTGCCATTTTTCATCGATGCCCAAAACATATCACGTGGCGAAACGGCAGTGACTTGAGATTACACGAAGTTCCTTCTTGTCAGTATGTGTACCTATGTTAAAATATCTCAGGCAAGGAAACGCGTCTCTGGGGACGTAGCTCTGCTTTGACACCACCAGCATCGGGAATACAGTAAGCGACAAGGACTGGCGTCATGTGTGACAGCATTTCTGTGTTATCTCACAGTGAAGACAAGAACAGGGCGCTCTGAAATAGTGCAGAACTCGGCGGATTGGAGAATACTACCTGTTGGCTTAAAGATGTGGAAAACAACAACTCGCAACTCGGGTCGAGACTAATGGAAGCGAAATTTCGGGGGGCATCCAAAAAACATCCTGCGTGACTTGTAACACTCCGTAAGGGGGCCTTCGCGGTGCTCCGTTGGTTATACCGCGGAGCGTGTGCGGCCTGAAAAGGGGCTCCTGTTGTTTCTGTCAGCATACTACATTTCCGCAGTTTCCAGGAGATGAAAGGAAAGACAATCAAACAGTTTCGCCAGTAACAGCAAGGATCAGGGTGGAATGAGTCGGTTGAGAAATATAACATGACGAAGAGGGTTTTCTGCCCTCTTCGTCCTGTTTCCTCTCGTTCCTTATGCCCTGGGAAAAGGGGTGACAACGTGACTACCCGCGTGAAGAAGCTGGTTAGTCAGTTCTTCAATTGCTCATTCAACAGTTGAATCTTGATGAAATAGGCACATAAAACAGAAGATGTCGTCTACAGACAAGAAGTAGTGGCGACGTTGAATCAGTGGAGCCCTCGATTTCTTAATCTATATTGACCATCTCCCAGTGACGAATCAACGAATCAGCTTCAGCCAAACAGCCAACTCTCTACACAAGGAAAGGGATTGATTAGAATCTTGCGGAATTCCGGTGGCTCAATATCGTCGCCAGGGCGCCAGTATCCCAGTCTTGGATAAGGCCTTGGATATCTCTCCTTACTGCTGTCAACCACCCAGCGAGGATAATCCGGGTTCTGGCCGCCACGGGTTAGCGCGTAAAAGGATTGCCGGGGTACAATGGCGGGCAAAACATACATCGTCAAAGTAGGGCAGTCGTTGTATGTACTCCGTGTATGTCCATGCCCCTCTCGTCTCTTGTTCAAACGATGGTAGACGTCTCGTGCACCAGGTGCACCTGTTCTGTGTCTCTTGCCTCACAGACTTTCCGCACACGCACCATAACTATATTAGGGACGCATCAGTAGTTATATACGACGGTCGGATGCTTCAACCTAAACGGCAGCCCTAAACTGAAAGGGCGAGAGGGGGCAACGCACCAGTCGGTTCTCCATGAGACATCCATGGCCGGGCTCCTCTATTGATTTTGTATGAGGCCCTTGCTTCTTGCGACTGGGAGACTCATCATCCATCTGCGTACGGTTGCGGAAGTAATCAAACCTGAATGTTTCGATGCCCTGATAGCATTTGACGCAGATCCATCGTTTGTATAGATCGCAATCGCATAGTTCATTCAGAAACTTTCCATCGTTTTCCTTCTCGGCTTTCGCGTCGCATTCGTCACATAGACACATGGTGTCACCATGTACAACCTCCACACCAAGATGCGGCCGCCGCGTAGGCCCAAAGGCAGAGGGCTCGGCGCGTGGGTAGAACCGGCACTCCTCACAGATGTTGATCCCGCACTTTACACACGGGAGAGCGTCGGTTTCCTGACACTTGGTGTTATATAGCCGGACTTCGATCTCCTCGTCGGCAGAGACAGGGTCCCAACGGTTTGGGTGAGAGGTGTACGGGGGTTCAAATGACTGGCGTCTAGCAAGGCCGCGGCCGTCACAGAGGGATTGGCGTTTGAGGTTTGAGAACGTGGTGGGCGAAGAGAGTATGTGGGCGTATTGTGCATGGCTAGTGAGAGCGAGGTGGTACAGGTCGATGGCTGAAATGTATGATGCGAGGGTGGTAAGAATTTCGTAAGAGTGAGTGAGATTAGCAATAGAAATCACTGGTTGTGGCGTGGCGTCGGGGACGTTGAAGGTAGCATCGTGATGAGCCTGGTTCTAGACAGTTGATTGCTCGCAGTTGTCTGTTTCGACTTTTCGGGGATGCCAGTCAAGAATAAATCATACATCATTTATTCACAAGCCGCAGTATCCATAGTTCTTTTCGGCATGACTCATCCGATAATTACTGCGCCGCAGAATGACTTGCAACGCCCACCAGTGCTAGAAACTGGCCCAATCGTTATGAAGAAAGAAGGATGGCGTTGGCTCTGAGCTTTGATTTAGCGACTGTGAGTTGGACCTCGCCGTAGCTCAAGGTGGATTCACCATGTGCCCCGCGACCAGCACCGTCTGATTCGGTTGTATCGTCGTGAAGTAGGGTCACATCGTCGGCTTGCGAGGAACCAGAGCTGGCCGCCTTGGCAACCCATGTGCGGCAGGTATAAATGCATCATCGGCTTCAGGGCCTGGATGGCGTCAGATGGCGTACTTTTCATGGTTCGGCTGCCCCCGGCCTAACATGAATCCCGGCCACCGAACACACGCTTCTCGAGTCACAACGGCAGCTGAAATTCACTGTGCAAGACGGACAGATGCGTGAGTACTTGACGAGGGACTACTCGTGTCTTTATTTCATTGACATCATGACGAAATTAGGTATTATGCGTCTACAAGGCCTCAAATGTGTTCCATTCAGTAAACGTTGTGCTCGCCGTGGGAGCAGCTCTTGGCGTGCTCGGCCTGCTCGGAGGCAACAGCCCACTTCTGGAACTCGCGACGGATGGCGTCACGGCTGCGGCGAGCAGGCGTCGTGGTGGCGCGACGGGGCAGGCCAGCGGGGAGTTCGTTGGCGAAGTCGGCGGCAACACGGGCGGCGGCCTTGGTGTTGATGGTGATGGCATCCCAGTTGATGTTGTCGAGGTTGTCGCAGGCCAAGTGGTAGCAGGGGTCGGTAGGGGCACCGGCGCGGTGAAGATACCGGAGGACGGGATGCCGAGCTGGAGGAAGCCGACGTAGTCGGAGCTGCTACCGAAGCCGCCAAAGGCAGCGGGCTTGCCCTGGGCCGCGATGTAGTCGTGGATGGCTGAGCGCCGAACTTGTCGCCCTCGTTGTCGCCGAGGTAGACGTTGTAGACGGGGTTGATGGAGCCGATCATGTCGTAGTTCCAGTAGAAGCGGATGGCGTTGGCCTCGGCCTCGGACAGCTGGGCGGTGTAGTAGAGGGATCCGACGAGGCCGCTCTCCTCAGCACCCCACCAGATGAAGCGAACCTTGTTCTTGAAGCCGCTGTACTTCTTGAAAGAGCCAGCGATCTCGAGAAGAGCGGAGGTACCGCTGCCGTCATCGTTGACACCAGGGCCGGCCTGGACACTGTCCAAGTGGGCACCGAGGACGATGACGTTGTTGGGGTCACCCTCCTTGGTCTCGGAGATGATGTTCCACGTCTCACGCTGATCCCAGACGGCATCAACCAGAAGGTTAACCTCGAGGGTCTCGCCGGCAGCGAGACGCGCCTTCCAGGCGGTAGCGTCCTCGAGGGGAATGAGACCGACGGGCACCAGCAGACCCAGGTTCTCAGCGCTGAGGGTAGCAGAGCCAATGTCTTTGCCGGGGGTCTGGTTGTAGAGGATGACACCGACGGCGCCGGCCGCTTGGCGAGCTTGAGCTTGTCTGCGATGGCGCAGACACCGCGCTTCACGAGGGCGAGCTTGCCGGTGGCGACAATGCCCTCCCATTGGTCGGCGAAACAGCCAGAGCCTGTCACAGAACAGTCAGCCTTCATCATTACAACCAGATCTGGCGAGCTTTCTTACCTCGAGCGTCATCGACCGGGATGTCAATGAGCGGGGCGGTGTTGCCACCGGGGAGCTCAGTCGGGTGGTTGTACTGGAGGCTCACGACGTACACATCCTCTCCGTCGGGGCCAGTGACCTTGAGCTCACGAGTCTGCGAGAAGGTGTGGTTAAAGTACTGGAGCTTGGTGTCGAGCTGCTTGTGGAAGCGGCCCTGGACACGCTCGAGGATGTAGTCGGAGGAGGCCTTGTAGCCAGGCAGACCGAAGGCACGGTTGCCACCGTTGTCACGAGCGATCTTGTTCAGGTTCCAGAGGTTGCGCTCAAGCCTAGAGTATATAAGTGTCAGTTCCATTCGAAGACGCCATTCCGGCAAACGACTTACTCATTGGTCTTGATGTCAGCCTCGGCCTTGTCGGCGGTGAGGGGGTCGGTAGCAAGGGATCGAAGTGCGAACAGCGCCGCGGCGAGGGTGGCGGCGGTCTTCATTGTGGTGGACGGAAGCTATTCCCAAGCTCGGATTGAGGCGGGTGAGATTTGAACAAGCTCCAATGGATCCAAACTAACGGACTGATCAACCGAGGGAAAAATTAACCTTCGAGAGCGGCGCGGTCGGGATCTTTATATACTGGACGGGCCAATGCCGTCTCGGCGAGCCAAGAGCATGGGCGCCGAGCAGCCAGAATTGCGCGATAAGACGGCATGCGGTGGCACCATGGTCAAGGACAGAGAGAGATTTTCGGACTCGGTTCCCGTGGTCGCATGGTCGCATGGCATCAACATGAAGGTAACAGGGGGTTACCGTCGCCGTCTCTACGTTTGGCTCGCACGCGAGGACAGGGGATAGCTTCGTTGGGATCCGCGGCGCGGCGACACCTAATCCGGAGTAAACGAGCAAAAATCCAAAGGCCGGTTCACCTCGGTTCCACGATGACTGACTAACTGAGGCATGAATGCAGCGGCGGGCGATGCTGCCTCGGGCAGGTGAACGACGTCGGGTGTTCTTGGCAAAGTACTTTTGCTTGAGAGAATGGCGAATGCTCTCCAAGGTTGAACAGTATGCTCGGACCGGTTACCAATGCTAACGCTGGCTAGCACGCGCAGAGCAGGTCGATGGTAGGACGGGGGAGGCGATGAGGAGAAGATGCGGAGCATGGGGGCGGGGGACAAGCTCTGGGCCTACCGGCGCATCATTCGCCTCTGGCACTTGTGGATCATTGTTACTTCATCGGGCAGGTGCCAAGCCTTACGAGAGGGGATTTTTGGAGAGAGTGGCTGAGGAAAATAAGTCTAATCGGACCTGTGAGGTTGTTGTTTGGCCCAGGACCGTCATGAGCACGTAGCGTTCGACTGACAACCCGACTCAATCGCCAGCACAGCTGGGGAAGTTACTTTCATTTGATATGGAAACCAAAGTCAAGTCACTTCATCATGGCTCAAGGCAGACTTGCTCTGACTCGTTCCGTCACCGGGAGATCGAGACGCCCAACAGAGCGCCTCGAACAGAGCAAACCAACCGCCTCTTGCCATCGCTTAGCTCCTCGTGTGGTACGTGTGCCTGCATGCTACAGACTCCAACGTCGCATTGCAGTCATGGCCAGGAGACCGCCGGCTTAACTGCACGAAGGGCATTGCGCGACTGTCGGCAAAATGCCATTTCATTGTCTCTGCCGAGTTTCTCGGTGAATTGTCAATGAGAACTGTCGATCATGAAGATCCAGCCGACCGTCCTCACCCTCCCATGCGTCGCGACGCGCCCCAGACCGTAGATGATCCGGTCCGGGAAAACACCGTAATCGCTATCCGTTCCAAAGATTGCGTTATACAGCACCCTTGAATCATTCTTCTCATTTTCCCGCAGCGGGACCCGATTTCGAGAATGAGGCGCTGGGCCAAGACCACGGGAAAGGCATGTGCTTATGATCGGAGAGCCGGTTGAGGGTCTTGGCAACAAAACGTGCAATCTAAAGTCTGGGCGAAGCGGGGAGGCGCTGATTGATACGATAGCGGCCCTGACCTGGCCTCGCTGGCGTGCTCTGCGTAATCTGACTGCCATGTTCCCTGTCGTGGGACCACTCGGAGATGGGGATCGACCCCCGCAGTCAGTGCCGGACTGGGAAACCGGACCGGAAACCTTCAAATGCTGAATTGTCTCGGCCAAGTGCCGACACGGATCGTTACTACGCCACGAGAACTCGATCTGTATCTGTATCGTACGTTGGTGAGACTAGGTTGATGTGCATGTTGCCTTCTGTGAACATAACGAGTTAAACAGACTTCAGTCTCTTGAAAAACTCGATCTTAAGACTTGTCAAGTTAGATTGGACATATGCCAGACTTCTCTGAGCCAATGACCCACTTTGGCGCTCAGTACCAAAGCCAAATGAACATTAACGTCTGTAATTTGTTGTATCGTGAAGTCAAAAGGTACGAACAAAACCCATCTTCGGAAAAAGAAGTCAAAGTAAGCTTTCCGCAACCGAAAAGTAGAAGATCTTTTGGATGACATGCATCCGCTAGTGCCCGGCTCATCGGGTCACCTTTGCTGTCGAGTCGAGGACCTTGATGGGTTGAAGTGCGGTTCAAGAACCTCTACGGCATCTTGTGCACCAAACACGGCTTTCCCCTGGTCATCGCGGCCCGAAGTGGAGTAATTGCTGATCTTCCTCGGCGAGCCGGGTCGATGGGAGACGAGTCTGACTGTTCCTGCTTCATGTTGCTTTGCAGTCCCAGGCATTTACTAGGGTTGGCACGCATCTAGGGTCCACGGATGTAACGCATCCTTTGATGATGGCATGGCTCTCCTGCATAGAGACAACTTTCCCCACACTCACTTAATGCTAGCTTGGCTTTCAGCGTAAAAGGTGATGGATTACAGACTACTCAACATGGGAAGGCGGGTCAGAGAACTAGACATGGAGCCTTTGAAGAGGAAGTGAGTCGCTAACCACATGATTGTACAGGCAGAAAGCTAAACGCGCCAGATGTTGGAAGGCAATGACTCCTCCACGGAGCAAAAGTAGCCAAAACTAGGCGTTTCCACTTTGATGAAACCTCCCGGGCAAAATAGCCAACCTCTTTCGGCGTCTTTGCATTCTCAGAATGGTCTGAGATTTGGTTTTGTTCTTTACAAAGTTTCTACTATAAACAGTCAAGCAAAGAAGTTCCTTATACCCTAGTCGCCGACAATCACCTCTCAGAATACTCTTCTGACCGTAACAGTGACCTCGGCTATCCAAAAAGGAACTGTGGCTTATCTAGTAGGGCATGAAGTCATTTTTACAAGATGTACAAAGTAATCCGTAACGTATAATAGCGCGTGTAATGGAAAATGTGAAAGTAGCAATATCATCAGAAAGAGGCCTACGGGACGCTAAGCGGCTTAAAATGTGTACACCACGTGAACTGTGGCAGGTAGTGTTAGTACAAGGTTACGAAGCATGCTACGAAGCCGTTCAGTTCACGTCTCACAGCACACTGTCACTGGTCGGGGGCCACACATTCAAGTAAAAGCAGAAGATATCTCTCGTACACTCATATCTCATTCAGTTATTAGATTTTAGTTACTATGCTGAGTCGGAAAACCAGGTCCAACTTGTTTCGTTCCTTTGTGAGGGCTGCGGCTCCATCATTTCGCTCTAGAAGTGAGCACCACCGCCGCAAGGCCCATCGTGGGAGTGTCCAGTGAGCTCAGCAGCACGCTTGAGGTGCTGGGCAGTATCAGCATCCCATCTGCGCTTCGCGAGCGAGACGGGGGGGATGGTCTCCCAGCTCATGGAGTACAGTGCAACGCTGTGGGCGATCGCCTTGGCGTTGATGAGGTAGGCATCGTTGTCCAGGTTGTTGATGTCATCGCCGACCAGGTGGTAGTTGACGTCGTAGGCGACGCCAACCTCGCCGCCAAACAGGGCGGCCTCAGCCTCGGTCTTGAGGCCCTCGGCTCCGGTGAACAGGCCACCAGACGGGATGCCGTTCTCGATGAAAGCGGCGTAGTCGGAGCGGCCGTTAAACTCGGTGGGGACGTGACCGCGGCCGTTGGCCTCGAAGAACTCCTCAAAGTCCTTCTCGATCACATCGGAACCGGCGGGACCGGCGAAGTTGAAGGCGCTACCGTCGCCGTCGTAGATGGCGAGCTTGGGGTTGGGGCTGGCAATCATGTCGAAGTTGAGGTACGCGCGGATCTTGGAGACCTCCTCGTCGGAGCCGTTGAGCTGCTTGACGTAGTAGTACGAGCCGAGCTTGCCGTACTCCTCGGCACCCCAGAATCCAAGGCGAACGGCGTTCTTGGTGGTGAACTGGGAAAGAGCCTTGGCGACGACAAGGACACCGACGGTGCCGGAGCCGTCATCGCTGTGAAGAAACAGTGGTTAGTTGTGATTCTTCCTCGAGCTTTTGGACAACTTACTTGATACCGGGGCCAGCGAAAACGGAGTCGGAGTGACCTCCGATCATGAGCACGTTGTCGTGGTCTCCACCTCTCGTCTCAGCGATGACGTTGTAGTTGACACGGCTCTCGATGATGGAGATGAGGTTGAGGTCAACGGCGAGTTCTTCGCCGGCCGCGAGGGACGCAACGAAAGCCTGACCCTCCTCCCGCGTAATGCCCACAACCGGTGCATATGCGTCCGAGACCGCGCCAAGGGTTCCTGAAAGCGGGCCAACGTCGTTGTTGTAGATGATGGCCGCAACAGCGCCAGCGGACTTGGCGAGAGTGGCCTTGACGCCAAAGTTGCAAGTTCCTCTAGACACGAGCGCAACTGCACCGGAAACCTCGGCAGGGTAATCGGCGGCCTCGCAGCCGACGTTGGCGGTGGCGACGAGAGGTATGCCGGTGACAACACCCCCGGGAGTGTAGGTCATAGGGCGGGCGTCGACGGCAGCGCCATCGATGGAGAGCGTCACTTTCGAGCCCGAGAAACTCTCGGTGAAAGGCTGCTTGTACACGTCAAAATAGTCAAGCTTCTCGAGCTCCTCGACCAGCCAGTCGACCGTGGCGTTGTGGCCACCGCCACCGAAGGCGCGGTTTCCCTCGTGCGCGTCGGCGATGTCCTGGAGCTTCTGGGAGCCGGCAAGCAGGTCCTCGATGGTGATGAGCTCCTGGAGCTTCTCGGAATCAACGTAGGGCTTGCACTTGACAGCGCTGGCCAGCGCCGGCAGCGCCAGAGTAAGAGCGGCGGTTCTCATTTTGTGCTGCTACAACCCTAACAAAAGGATTCCGAACAATGGAATGATGGGAACTGCCGTGGAGTTGACAGGAGACAAGAGTCGATGAGGTCTGAGTGCGACTGAACGGAGTGGTCTCCCTAACAACGAACGGAAAGCAGCGGCTGGCCGGAGTTGTTTAATACTCCCACCCACAACGGCGGTAACACATGCATCTCGCGTAATTCTTGCCAAGCCGATAGATAAGGAAGCTGGTGATGTCGCTCCCCACGTCCCCAGACCGTGGTACTGTGGAATCGTTGTCAGGAGTACCAGGCTCGCCACGAACGCGGGGAACAGAGACTCAATGAGGAAGTCCACAAGGACAAGTTTTATTGCTCCACTGCCGTTCGAACGCGACCTGCCGGATCCAGGAACGGTCGCACGCGCCAATGCGATTGCGCGGCAAGCCTATTCTTGGCAATGCCACCCAACGGTGGTCGACTCTCCGATAGGCCAATTGCAAAGTCTCAACGTCCAGCCACCAGGTTCTCATGATTCATACCGCAACAGAAGCCCGAGTGCGGCCGGCGCCTTGCTTCTATACGACACGAGAGTCGAACTTGACCGTTCCTAATCAAAACCGCCGCCCAGTGCAGGGGAGCGTTGGTTGATCGACCGCTACCTGGTAGTTTTGTGACTGATCTGCTTACGTAGGGGCATCCTTGCTTGGCAGCAAGACGATAGAGGCTCACAGCTGTGGCCTTGTAAATCGTACCGAGACCTTGTCGTGCATGCCCAGGCTGGGCGACTGACTCGTTGGTTCGTGAGATTCCTGCGATTGGAGACCAGCGCAACAGCCGAATTTTGTGTTTTGAGGTAGCTAGGGTCGACCTCTGCGGCTCGAATAAACTTTGGCAGTAGATCGGGCGTGGGAAATCGAAACAAACCTACCTTACAGAGTCGAGCCCGCATTCATTGAAAATCTTAAATCAAATGCAATTAAGGAAATAACGGATAGTGTGCCCACTTCAACGCAAAAGACGGCTGATAACTGTCAGTGGAACACAGAGCACAACGCAAACAAGTTCAATTAATCTGGAATTTTCGTCCATCACACGCTGGCGTCTCCAGTTGGATTTCGAGCCTATGCAGCGTTGGAAAAGCAAGGGAACAGCTGACCATGCCGACATAAGTTGGTAAAATCACGGCATCTTCAACTTCAAGTAGCCCTCCGTGTCGTGCTTCTCCCCACCTTCACCTTGACTCTCGCCGGCTTCTCCCATGCTTTCTTTCAGACCCCTCACAGCCCTTTCGCCAAGAGCCGCCAGGTTGCCCATACCAAGCATCTCCAAAACACTAATATCGAATCCGAACGTGCCCTTCCACCAGCTGCGCATTTCCACCGCAACTAGACTGTCAAGCCCGGCATCTTGCAGTGACATGCCCACGTCCAATTCATCTTCATCGTCGGCGGGCTTCAGGAGGAGGCGGAAGAGGTGCGCTGCAATCTGGCGTGCTATGAAGACAGGAGAATCTGGCGACGAGAGGAGCCCCGGGTCTGCAGTCGCAGACTTCAGAAACGAAGCCAGAGCACCTTGGTCAGACGAATCGTTCGTGGCGTTGGCTTTCTCTCCGTTGGAGTTGAAGTAGAATCTCATCCGGCGGTCCCCTTTCCAGATGACTCTGTTTGCGGAATCAGCCAGAGACGTGAGGCTTCGATGGCCAATGACGAGCTGGGAACCGTTAACGAATGTCGATGATGTGCAGTCGTTGTCGCTGGTAGTCGATGGCCTGATGACGACAGCTAGCGCATCCAAGAGTTGCGGAATCTTAATGCCGTAGTAGCCCTGGCCTGTGAGTCTCTCCATCAACAGCGGGTTGTCGGCGAGGTATCCGTAATCCGTCATGGCCCCAATGTCGACGACGCTAGCTTTGAGGCCGAGGCTCTGCCGGTATTGCACAAACGCATCCAAGAACGTGTTCGCTGCGGCATAGTTTGCTTGCCCCCTCTGACCGATCACGCCGGAGATGGAGCTGAAGAGGAGGAAGAAGTCCAGGTTCAGCCCCGCGTTGGAGCAAGCATGGTGGAGATTCCACGTGCCTTTAACTTTGGGGTTCACCGCTGTCGTCCACTCGTCGTGATTCATTTTCGAGAAGCTTTGATCTCGGAGAACCATAGACATGTTGATGACTCCGCGGATCGGCCTTGTTGCGACGCCGATGGCTCTCTCGACATCAGCGAGAGAGTTAACGCTCCCTCGTATAGCGATAGTTGAACATCCTTGGGCTTTCAACTCATCGAAGAAGCGGTCGTTTCCTGACGCATCACCGCAGTTCCGTGAAAGGTAAACCAGGTGTCTTGCGCCATGCTCCACCATCCAGTTGGAAACAAGGCGGCCCAGGCCACCAAGTCCTCCCACTAAAAGATAACTAGCATTATTTCCGAATGATGGCTTGAAAGAAGACCCGGAGTGGGTTCCGGGGCTACCAGAAATGCCGTCCATGTTCATGACGATCTTGCCAATGTGCTGACCCTTTTGCATGTATCGGAAACACTCCTCCACTGCGGTTGCGCTGAATGTCTTCGTGGGAGATATTGGGCCAATATGGCCTTGTTCATAGAGTTGTATAATTTTCCTCAGTAGCCTAGTACACCGTTAGCGACGTTCTCTTGCCTCGTTTAGCGTGCTCACCTGTTGCCCTCCTTTGGCCTGACTTCAATGAGATGGCCAAGATCCACGCCATGGTAGCTTCGGTTGAGTTCGAAGACGTTTAATGCAAGCTTCCCGTTGCCGATGAGATCTCGCTTCCCAATCTCGATCATCTTGCCGAACTCGGCCACACAATTCCAGGATGCGTGGAGCAGTTCTCCACTTAGGGAGTTGAGCACAACGTCTACCCCTCGGCCTTTTGTTGCCTCGAGAATGCCCGGAAGGAAGGAAGCGTCGCGGGAATTGAAGATCCGTTCCCTGGGTATGCCAGTTGTCGACTGAAGATGTTCAACCTTCTCGTCACTGCCGACAGTGCAGTAGATCTCGGCCCCAACCATTTTGCAGATCTGGATCGCAGCGAGACCGACGCCCCCGCAAGCGGAATGAATGAGAACGGAATCACTTTCCGATAGACGACTAATATCCAGGAGACCGTAAATAACTGTCGAAAAGGTACATGGCATGGTTGCAGCGTCTTCAAAGCTCAAAGATCCCGGTATCTTGACGCAGAGCTTCTCGGAAATGACGATGCCAGTGGAGAAGCAGCCGCCTCCGAATACGAAGACTCTGTCGCCTACAGCCAGCTCATTGGTATCGGGTCCGGTTTGGCGAACAATGCCAGCGGCCTCGAGGCCGAATTTGCTAATGTTCGAGTCGACAATGCCCATGGCGATGAGAATATCCTGCGGGTTGTCAGTGGTCTTTACATCGTCTTGGGAGAATTGGCAACCGACCTTGAAATTCATGCCAACGGCCATTGCTTCCACAACCACCTCATCACCCAGCAAGGTCTGCGGCGCTCTCAATGCCCAGTTGAGTGTGTTCAAGCGCCCGTATCTGCCAATCTGCAGGTCATGGATAACCTCGCTGCCGCTCATACCGTGGGTGCGCAATTCATCGTTAACGCTGACGGGGTACAGTCTCGAAACATGTACAGTCCCATCAAGGATGCAATACTCATATTCCGGCAAGCTGCCCTTATCGTGAAGCCGCGTTTGAAACTTCTTAAAGACGCGCGAGATGACAGACAGCGAGGCTGAGTCTATCTGATCAACCTCGCACGTTGCAAAGTCCAAACTCAGTTCGCTTCGGATAGATCGTGCTGCGCCGATTGTCTCTCCCCATCTTGGATCGGAGCATCCAACTTGCGAGGACCTAGTAAGCCAAAAGATCCCAGCTCTCTGGCTAGATGCCTCTGTTACTATTGAACGGAATAAAGCAAAGGTCTCCGCACTGATGTTCTCGAAAAATGGGGCTTGTAGGTCAACAACAGATATGACGTCTTTAATCCCCAATGGCAAGCCTTTTGAGACGTCTTGGAGGGCTACGCTTTTCAGCTCAGCCTGTACCAGGATATCTTGGAGCTTTGTCGCAATATCGAATGACTCCGAATCATGTAGGATCGCGACGGTTTCAGGACTTTGAATGCTTCGGGAAGGCTTGGCTGTTATGAAAGCGAGCAGATTATTCGGACGCTCAGCGTCTAACACAACGTCATCGATACCATCGAACCCAGAGTTTCTGAGTTCGGCATCCCAACGCTCGGTTGAGACATGCGGCTGGTCCGGTCTTCCATCATCTGCCCCAAGCCACCACCCGGGCAACACTCCCATGATGAAGTTGAGCGGCAGAGCATCGAAGGATAGCTCTTCCATGTAGAGCCTGCCTTCCGGATGCAACAGCTTTCGGATGTTGGTGAGCGTTTCTTTCAGGCTCGGCGTGGCGTGAAGGACGTTGGCTGCGATGACAAGATCATAAGATCCAGGCTCCAGACACTGTTCAAGCGGGTCTTTGGATATATCGAGTACCTTGAAAGACATGTTTGGATATTCCTGGAAACGCTCCCTTGCTGCCGCGAAGAAGCCCGCTGAAACATCGCTGTAAGTGTAGTCGGAGTATAACGACTCACCGGTCGGGCCACGCAACCATTTCAAGACCTTGTTGGTGGTTCCACCAGTCCCTGCACCGATCTCCAGGACCCGAAGGTTGGGTTTGGAATGACCGAGTGCTCGGAAGACCGGCTCTCTGTCGGTGATGTTCAGGGAGTCGTACAAATTGGTCAGGACGTTGTTAGGCATGAGCACCTCAAGAGGTTCAGTCTCCCCTTTGAAGATGGGGACAATGTTATCAAGTACGACCATCATGGCCACTGCGAAAGACGAGAAAGGTTCCATCCGCGCTTCGTCTTCGAAAGCGTAATCAGACTCCACGACGTCGTCTGGAAGCTTTTGTTTTCTCAACCAATCGTGAAAGTTGTTCAGATGAGGTTGCGTGGTTTCGACACCCTCCAAGCTTCGCAAGGCCCTCTTAATGCAGGCCAAGGCGAGCTCATGAGTTGGCTGAAGATTTCGTTGTTGCGTGTGCGGCTTGATGAGATCCGACATCTCCAAGAAGTCGATATCTGGCTGCCAAAAGATTCGCGCCGCAGCATGGGGGTCAAGATCCTCTTCAGAGACATCGTTCTCCAGAGGGCTCAGCTTCACGCCCTTGACGGCAAGGGCAACCGAGCCTTCATCACTAAACCCCTCGCCGCCTCCGCAAAGCAAGCCCCGAGGTGTCTGTGTGGCTTGTACCTGCATCTGAATTTCGGTGCAACAGCTGTAAATCTCCAGTGTCTCAATGAAAGTCGGGACGTTCATCTTGTCGAGCTTATGTCCGACTCCCTTCATAGCAGCGACGCTGAAGAGCTGAAGGAAGAAGTCGACTTTGGTAGGATGAACCGGATAGTAGGACTCGTCTTGAATCGTTTGCATTGCTGTGCCACTGGACTGGTGCTCGGTCGGAGAGCAAGCTATGTCCGCCAACCCTTGGAAGTACGGGCCGTAGTTGGCGCCGACATTGCGAAGCGCCTGATACCATCTCGCGGAACCAACGGCACGAGGCAGCTTGGACGTGCATTCCCTCGCTATCTGGCGCTTGTTCTCTAGGGACCGAACCTGCCCGCTGCAGTGCTTTGACCAAGCCGAGCCGCTGTGGGAAGTAATTGTGAAGTCCCACCAAGGGCTATCAAGACTGTCTGTCAGCTTCTCCCGCCGGAGACTGGTGATGATCTCCGTGGACCTGTTATCTGTAAGAACCATGGCCATGTCAATAACAACATTGCGCATGGCATATCCGGCAAAGGCGCCACTGCAGAGCTGCCTCACGGCTTCCCCAGCCATCCCGACGTACCCTGCGCAGGGGAAGATGACATCGCCTCTGATGTTGTGATCGCGTATCCATGGCACATGTTGCAAGGCTAAGACGTTACGGAAGACCGGCTCAAATTCGCTGCTTTCAGGGACGCGGACGCCGAGGATCTCGTGCTTTGGGAACCTGCGGAACCGCCACTCTTCAGAGATTCGGCTCGAAAACAAGAGGGAGTGATCATGGTGCCAGGGGTATGCGGGCAGGTCCGCAACCACGCGAGCAGTCCCGTTGGGGTTTGTGAGACAGTTGAAATCAACCTCAACTCCTTGCTGCCAAAGCTGTCCGAGTGCTGTCAGGAATGATTCTGTGGAGTTCTTGGATCGAATAAGACACGAGGCATAAGACAGGTTATTGGACGCCTGCGCAAGGATTTGACGTAAAGGTCCGGCCAAAGCAGAGTGCGGTCCGACCTCGAGGAAGACCAATGAGTTGCCGCTTTGGCTCTTGTGCTCTGCAACCAGTGCAGAAACGGCTGCGTTAAATAGCACGGGCGACTCGAGGTTTGACCTCCAGTACTTTGCATCGGTTGGCGCCTCTGGTGGCAGCTTACTCCCAGTGACTGATGAAAAGAACAGAGGAGAAGCCGACTCAGGACTCTTCAAGCTGTCAATGTAGGGCGATGTTAAGGACAGGTATCGATCTCCCACTTCTTGCATGTGATGGGAATGATACGCCTTCTCGACCTTCAGCAGGCGAGATAGGGCTTCCGGCTTCGATTCCCGAATTTGCGCGAGGACTTCTTGGACTAGATCTGCATCACCAGATATGGTGACGCTCGAAGGCGAGTTCTCACAGGCAACAACGACGCCATGTTTCAAGAATCGCAAGGTCTCAGCTCGACCCAGGCCAACTGCAGCCATGGCTCCGGGTTTGGTGACCTCCGAGGAGACCACGCCGCGATAGTACGCTGCCACGATGGCCTCATTGGCAGTAAGCTTTCCAGCGGCATACGCAGCAGCCATCTCGCCAGACGAATGGCCAACGACACCGAAGGGCTTAATTCCAGCTGTTTCTCTGAGAGCATCTATCAAGGCAATCTGCACGGCAGTACACACTGGTTGAGATAGGTAAGCCTTATGCAAGCTGCTCGTCTCCGCAGGCTTGAGCAGCTCTTCCATCAATGTCCATGGCGGTCTGTCGGGAAGGAGGCTCAGAACTTTGTCCATCTGCCCCATAGATTGGGCAAACACCCGATTAGTTTGGAGCAACTCGGCTCCCATCTCTGGCCACTGGGCGCCCTGCCCCGTAAAAACTAGCGCAAGGTCTGCGGGAGTGGCGGGTGCCTTGCCAAATGGCGAAGTGCTGAGATCGACGCCATCCTCCATGATTGAAAATGCACGATGGGGTAGGTGACTGCGTCGACATGCTAGCGTGTAGGCAACGTCATCAAGGGACTCGGGGTGTTCGCCGAGGTACTTTTGGTTGTTGACAACCTGTCGTCGCAGGGAGTCGGCCGTGTTCGCAGAATAAACCATCACATGTGCTTTCTTTGGAGGAAAGGCCGGCACCTCTATGGTAGAAGGGCGCTCGGAAAGGCCGAGGAAGCTGGCCGCTGACTCGAGCACGACGTGCGCATTGGCACCCCCGATGCCGAACGAGTTTACAGATACTCGTTCGAGTCGGCCCTCAGGCCATGGTGTCGGCGCAATGGGAACTTTGAGGTTCTTCTCCGCGAACGGGATCTTGGGATTAGGGTTGTCGAACTTGATGTTCGGGGGAATCGTTCGATGCTCGAGGGCCAAAATCGACTTGATAAGCGAAGTGATGCCGGATGCGCCTTCTGAATGACCAATGTTAGGCTTGCAAGAGCCGATGTAGACCCCTGCATCTCCAAAGACTTTTGCGATGGCTGTAGTTTCGATAGGATCACCGGCGGCGGTACCAGTACCGTGACACTCGACGAAGCCGGTGTCAGCGATATCCTGCCCACCAATCGCTGCCATCCCGTAGGCCTGACGGATCATGGCCTCATGGCTTTCGAAGCTTGGAATAGTCAAGCTCGGCGTTCTGCCATCTGCGTTGCTCGAGGTTCCCCTGATAACTGCGCGGATGGGGTTTCCGTCTCGAACAGCGTCGCTTAGGAGCTTGACATAAACGACGTTGACGGCCTCACCACGGGCATACCCGTCAGCGCCGGCATCGAAGGTTCGGCAGGAACCATTCGGAGAGAGCACGCCTTGCTCCGACATGCTAACATACAAACCTGGCGCCATGATAAGGTTTGAGCCAGCAACAATGGCGGCGTTGCATTGCCTGTGGTGAATCGACATGCATGCTTCGTGCAGACCAATCAACGCCGAGGAGCATCCCGTTTTGATTGTCATACTGGGGCCTTTGAGGTCGTATTCGTACGCCAATCGGTTGGAGAGCATGAAGTCGCCGTACCCAGTAATCTTGTACTGGCCGACGACCTCGCTGTCCCTAGTCAAAGTCTCCAGCCAATCCTCGCCGAAGGATCCCACGAACGTCCCGATGGTCTTGCCGCGATAGTCCGTCTCGCCAGCGCTTTCCAAGCACTCTCGGGCCAGCTCCAATAGTAGCCTTTGCTGAGGGTCGGCACGCTCGACCTCGTTCTTGGGCATGCGGAAGAACGTAGTATCGAGAGCTGCGAGGTCGACTGATTCGTCCAAGAAATAGCCATACTGCGTCTTGATATGGCCGGGCTTGGCGGACTCGGAGTAGTAGCTGGATGCCTTGAATCTTGATTCGGGAATAGGACCCCGTGCATCCCTTTTGTCAATGAGGAACTGCCAAAATTCCTCTGGAGTTGAGATTCCGCCAGGGAGTCTCAAGGCCATACCACAGACGGCGATGGGCTCTATCCCGGCAGCCGCACTGGCTGTCAAGCTGGGCTGTGCATTTCCCTGACATGCAAGGCACGCATCAGCTACGTCTCAGGGAGCTTGAATATCGTTTCTACTCACGGGCGAACCTGTGACTGAACCCATGAAAGGCGCCATGATGAGACGGAAGATATTCGCCTTTTCCTCAGTCTGGTTGGATTAAAGCGTTACAGTCGAAATGATATGAAACTGGCGAGGGGGGAGCAATCGAGCTTCTTCTTAACGTAGGGATTATAATATCGGAGTAAGTATCTATCTTTCTAAAGGACCAGCCTTGGTCGTTCATCCGCATATACAAAGTGACACGTAGTTGCCGTACTGGGCTTGCTTGGCGTCAGCAATATCAGCTGGCGTCAGGCAATGTAACGCTGGTACTGCCTGGGCACCAGCAACCCTTATCTCAGACGTTGCCAAACCCCAATGAGGGTAGGAGTCGGTCTCGATCTTGAGGTAGGGGAAAAACGTATCGTTAAGTAGACAGAACTATTGGACAACCTCTTCCAGCCCCTGGCGAAAAGATGACAGTGATACGTCAAGTGCTTATAAGCGTCCAACGTAAGCTTCGGTTGTAGGGCTGGGCCGTCAAATGATGAGATGTAAACACACGTCAGCAGGCGGTTGCCCCAAGTGGCCCGAGCCGAGATTCTTTTATCCAGTCACCGATCAGTACTCAGAGCGCAAGACGACTTGAACGTCGTCTCGAGCCTCTAGTATTGGTCGCAATCCGCGCGATTCCACTTTTCAAAGACCGGCAATTGAATCAGTAGTGAGAGGCCAGTGGAACTGTTTTTCGTCAGATTGTCAACGCTCTTTCTTCCTTTCTTCGACATTACAAGTGGTAGACACTTCAGAATCTTGCATGTGGCCCTGAGGCGCATTACTACCTCCAAGGTTATGGAAGACCAAGTCCCGAGTACCTATTTACAAGGGGCTTGCGTGCCATGGCGGGGTGTGACGAGTAACGTTCCGGGAGGATTCGGGAGCTGTCAGACCAAAGGAACTTATCTGGGGTAATTAGCGTCTCCGGCCTCCATATGCTCTTTTCCGGAAAGAGCAGATACGGCACCGCCGCGCGTGCACCACAATAGCTCGGGCATGAAGTGGGTCCCGGGCGGCCCACCGTGGCGGTGCACCCGAATTTCTCCCCATGCGGCGGAGTTCTGCTCAAGTGAATTTCAAGGGTACTTTGCAGATCCGTAAGAATCCTAGTCTCTAGACTCCGACTTTTCACCCGGTATTGGCTGGCTGCCATCGGTCCTCGACGCGAGGTACACTACTTGAAGTGATCTGGGCAATCCAGGTAGACTTTTCGCGACGATGGGCTGAGTTACCACTGTTAGAGGTCGAGCAATGAGGCGTGGCCAGAGGAATGCATAGTAAGGGCTTACGAGTCCTGATCGTCAGTCTTCTCGTCTATTAAAGCCTGAGAGTCATTGGACGCAATACGCACCCGACCCGATCCTTCATGCATGCGGCCTGGACTCCCGCAGCGACCAAGATTCCTGCCAAAGTCCCATCTCTCAACGGACGCATGCAGGGGGGGCCTTTCGCAACCAATGGTGGCTGCGAGGGTAAGTTCGTGACTGCGTTTACGTCGTATTCTTGAGTAAAACGTGTGGTCAACCCTCCCCCTCTTCACAAAAGCAAAACCTCAGCGCCTACACGGACTTGTGATGGACACAGCACGTCCCACTAACCAACGTCTATGCCGATCCAGCTATTATTCATGGCGGGCATACCTTGCAGCAAGGATTGTGCAGTCAAACGCTCTCAACTAAACTCCAGCTTCCGATGCTCAATGTCTCAAATCGGGTATCCCTCTACCCCTCTCAGTGCCATCTTCTCTGCTGTCACGCTTTGACCTGTTTGTCTCAACTCGGCTTCTGTCCACTCCAGAAGTGCATCTTGCCGTACGCGTGGACGTTGGGATCCCTCATTGCGTTGCGGCACTCGGCGAACAGGACTTCCATCTCAATCTTGCTCCATCCCAACATCTCAAAGTGGATCGCACCGACCGCGGGAAAGAACTCCTCACAAGCCGTGCGGTAATACATACCAACCAGGCGCATGGTCCTGAGAGTAGTTGCGTTAGCTAGATCTTGGTCCATCTGTGCGATGCGGTCGCACTCACTTATCCCTGGGCCATGTTCCATAAGGCAACTTCACCGTGTGATGCTGGATGTTGACGAAGCCGGCCTGCTCCAAGTACTGCCGGCCAAACACGGCGGCGTGAGAATTTGTCCCAAACTTCGCAAAAGCCTCGACAAGGTAATTTGTGAAGCGGACTAGCGGCCAGTCGGCCGGCATGGATCCGTCGTCGCAGTGAACTTGGCCGTCAACATCTTGTAGCTCGACCCAGCCGCCGGGCTTCATGTGTCTGGCACGCCATTAGTATTATTTCGGGTCGACGGGGACAAGATACCTTACTCATAGGCGTTTCGCAATAAGTCGACGGGTGACTTCAGCACCGGCACCATATTACGCAGGTGCACAAAGTCGAAGTTTCTGCCGTTCAGCCAGGTATCCTCGACATCGTCGACGAGGAACTTGACATTTGGCGGCACCCATACGGGCTGTATGGGGCTCAGATCAAGACCGTGGATCTCGGCGCTGGGGAACAAGTCTCCCACTGTTCACCTGTCAGCTACTTCAGCCCTTTCGCAGCCATCCAGTACCTGCTGCACCCAGACGTAATGGAAGCAACACTCACTCTCGATCGCCCAAATACCGGTTCCGGTGCCAAGGTCAATGATCTTTTGCGGGCTGTCGCCAATAGGCGCAAAGTACAGCCTCCCGTCCGTAACCTCCAGCATCATGGCGTGCAGCATGTCCTCGCGGTTCTGCTCCGTTTCGTCATTAGGGATCGGATATCGTCCATGACGGAACTTGTGGTAGCGTCTCCCGTTCTTGAAGCTGTGCTCGTAAACGCTGGAGTTCAGCGACGTCGAATCTGTTCTATCGTCGGCTATCGATCCCTCGTCGAAAACGCTTGGCGTGAACTCGTCATCGTCGTCGGTACCGCCGGCCTCTAGGGAAGCCCCGACAGGCGCCTCTTCGGGAAGACCAGGGACTGCTGCGGCTGGTCCCGGGGCCGGATCCGTGGCTTGATCCGTTGATATCGTCGTCGCTTCGGCATCGGACGTCGTTGCGGGCGTCTGCTCGGTGCTGGAACCACCAGCCGGCTGCGCTGCAGGTCCAGGGACTACATCATCATGGTTACTATACAAAATCCCTCGGAAGAGCAAAGTGCGGGATTGTGTGGTATTCGTCGCTTGGGCGGATCGCCGAGAACATTGGCGTCACAGATTCGCTTCGGAGACGATAAGGTTCGGCTTACCGTCTGCGCCTTCGCGTTGCGGGCTGACAGGACGACTCCTGCTGGGGCTACCAGGCTTGCTTCCCGTGCCCATCGTCGCCGTCTCTGTTGCTTCAACAGAAGAGCATACAGAATTGCTGGTATCGTTGAACACGTCGTCAGGGGCGTCGTCAACAGGGAACAGGGGCCGCACCGGCAGTGTCAAGAGAGTGAATGGGCGAAGGGGACAGGCGACGAATGGCGACGAAGGAAGGTAGGTCTTTTCAATTGCGACTGAGCGTCGTAATTTGACGGCAGCGGCTCCGGAGGTCGAGCCACCTCACCCTGTATGAACCCTGAGATAGGCTATTTTACCCACTGAGCAAGGCCGAATGCTGTTCGATTCAAGCGTGTGGAGGCGGGGTTGATGGTGCCCGGGTGCGCTCAGAGGTCAGAGCTTTTCTCCGAATAACCTTTCTCGGCTCAAAGCGTACTGCTATGATCCCAGTTCGAGAGTCAAGGACAAGAGCTGATAAAGAGACGATGACGTTGATGACCAGCGAGGGAGAAAGGAGAGCGAGGCATAAGGGAAGGCAGAGAGGTCTGGAGGAGAAACGAACCAAGAGGCCGGGCCTCGAGCGGGTCCAAGACATTGATGACCACATCCGAAGCCCAAGGGACTTGCCGGCATAAGACACAACGCAACATCGAGGCCTAGTCCGCGAAACAACGCCACCATCCTCGCAATGGCCAGGAATGGTAAGGCTATCGCGGAGGTGACTATTTTCGACGGGCTCGCATGCATGAGGTCGTCGACCAGTTGCATCGACATGAGGAGACAGGGACAATCCTTATGCTTTGATTGCAACCTCAAGCGCTCCTCAATAGTTCCGCACTCTGCCACCATTAGCGAGAGACTCCACCTGCCGCACAAAGGTGATGGGAGGGGAATCGTCTGATGAGCCCCGGTGTTTGCCCTGCTTGCTGCCCCAGGGGGGACGGCGTGGCACCCCTCCGATCCCTCTGATGTTGGGAGGTTGGGTGGCGCTCATTGGGTGTCGTTAGGGCGGTCCACGCCGCTGCCATCCAGTCCCAGGTGCCCGGTTATCAGGTTGGGACGGCAAATGCCCAGAATACCTTGCTCTTAGCCACCCCCTGTCTCGTGTGTGTGTGTGTGTGTGTGTGTGTTGACACTCCCTTTGGCCTGACCACCGCACATGGGAGTTGGTTGCGGGCTGCCCAACGAGGAATGCTTTCTCCGGTTTCCTGGTTGATCCATCTACTCGTCCAAAGAATCGGACTCTCGAAGTAGAGACCCGTCGCTGGTTCAACTCGTATCCCTGCCCCCGGCCCGTCCCTGTCGATCGATCTCCATACTGCAAACTGTCGCTTCGCATGTGTTGCAGTTCTTGAAACGTTCTTTTCTGATGCTCCACTCGGGCGAGTGCATCAAACCCGTTGAGAAATGTCGAGCGGAGAGCGGAGAGCGTAGATTACGATTCATCCGCTGTATCGTGTGCCATTGGAGACACCAGAGCCCCTCAATCGGCCGAGACGACATGGCACACGCATGATTGCCGCCCCTGCCATTGAGATGCGCATCTCCTCCAAGACGCCCTTACTACGTGCGCGTGTTTGCTTACGGGGCAAAATGTGACCTATCGCTTGCCGACACACTGCATCTCGCCATGTTGGGAGGCGGTGGCGGAGCGAAGCAGTAACCACTCTCAATGCGAATTTAGCCCGCAGGGGCCCCGGATGGCTGTTCGGCGGGAGAGATTTTCAATGCTGTCACACTCCTCGTTCTGTGAGACACTTGGCACACTATAGATGGAAGGGTATGCGAAAAAGAAAGACCTTGAATGTCCATCTCGGCATGCATCAACGTCGGCGAAACAGTAGACATCGAGGAAGGGCGAACCTCGCGAGGTCGCGCGGGGACGCATCCTCTTGCTGCCGGTCGGCTTGCCGCCAAGAATGGCATATCCTCCGGCCCTAATACGCCGGCGAGAATTCATCTCGCGCCGCCGTCTGACCGGCCGCAGGTGTCCCTCGCGGCACCTCCCTTTACACCCGTGTGCCAGGCCATGTTGAGACCAGTGAGGTACGGGCTGGAAACCGAGGCCCGACGGACACGGACGATAACGGAGGACATTGCGTCGGACCTGCCGACCCCGCATTAGTGGCACACAACTGAATGACTTGGGCCTCAGGTGTATCTGGACGAGGGCCGACAAGATTCCATTCTCGTTGCACGGAACCTTTAAGTCAACTGGAAGCTCCTTCGTTGCCCGCGTGGCACAGGACGTGGATCGCCCTTTTGTTCTTTTTTTTTTTTTGCAACTAAAGGTAATATGGGTTATATGTTGACCCAGTTTTGAGCTTACCCAAGCTATACGAACGGGGTCGGGCTGCGCGAGGTTTCGGTTGCGCGGCCGAGTGGGAAGCTCAAATGCCCTAGATCAATCCCTGTAAATAGTGATTAATGGGGTGAAATAGCGCGGATTAATTTGTTTCCAAGAAATATTCCAATTAAGTAATGCTTGTGAAAGGGGCTCATCCATTCACTTCATAAGTTGAAGGGAGATGGGGGCAATGGATTAGCAAGTCCATGTTCAAACCGGTCAGCATGCTTCCACCCGTAAGCTAAGCCGGCAGACATACTTCGATCACAGCTAGGCCAAACCATTATTTTAAATCCAAAGACCGGTCTTGAAAGCATTGCAAAGCAATACCAGCCCCAGGGATGTGTCCATGATCCAACTGCGTTCTGGACCTCAATTCGGATGTGCGCTTTCTGTGATTTGTACTCGTCTATATTCTTGTTCTTCGCTTCATCAAAGCCCTCTATTTCCATTCTCCATAACCTTTCATGTCCCATGATGGCCTTTCCAAATGATGGCACGCTTCAAGTCTTCTTGCGAGTTCTTTATAAGTTTCGAACTTAGTGGCTGAAACGAAAATCCAATCGCTTGTTGCCCTCGTCCTTCGTCGTTTCCAGGTAAGCAATTCTCTGGGCTTTCGACATGCCATTCCAGGTCCTGTCACGCCTCTTGTTGCGATAAACGTAGTAAGACTTCACCAGAGGATACACCACCAAGTTCATACAAACGATTCCGAGAAGAGAACGGTTGCCGCGTTTGTACAATGGCGCATCGTCTGGGTGATTGTAAGCGTGATGAGAGGACAGGATCTAACCGTGGGACCTCACCAGATCGATATATGTTGGAAGAGATAATACCACTTGTCTGCACAAACATGTTGTAGCAGGCAGCAGAGACAGTCCGCGATCGTACCGTGTTCGAGTTGCGACTGTTCCATCCGACCTTGGCACGCAAGTTAGAACCAGCTGAATCCTTTTGCATCACCACAGGGGGAAATCTAGATATCCGGCCAAAATCTACAGGGATGGGACTCTTTCATGGTATGGTTTAGTAATCCGACGTAGCTTACTTGGATAGGGTGAGCTGCGATAATCTTAGCCTCATTGAGCACGTATTCGATATTTCAAAACCGTACGATTAGGGTACATCAATAAAAGTGTGGTGACGGCATAAAGAATCCATCTGTTGACTTCCGAAGTGTTGAAGACGTTCAGATAGATCAAGAATGGTAGTGCCCACACCTGACCAGACATCGAAACAAACGTGAGTTCGCCGACAATCTCGCCGAGGTATGTGATTGCAAGCATCGTGACCACTGCCCGAAGAAGTCAGATTCACGATCATGGGTTTGATTGGCGCTGGGCTTACTCACTGTGACCGACGGTGTACGGGATAGCTAATAGGTTTGCTTGAAAAGTGTCGAAGCCCATGTTGCGCAATGTTAGAGTCAGATACTGTGACGGTGGTGTCATGGGGATCTGGAAGGTAAGGCCGAGAAGGTAGAGCGGCCACAGATCATAATCTTTAAGACTGTCCCAAAGTAGACGGCGAGTGATTGGTTCGCGGTTATGCATGCTGCTCTTGCTAGGATCTTCGCGAAGTACTCTGTTTACCATGATCGTCTCCTCTCTACCGGTGTACATGGAATGTGAGTGACGAGTTTGACAAAGTGAAGTAGAACTCACCTTTCTGTAAACCAGCCGTTTTTACCACGCAACCAACTGGCGGTCTGACAAGGCCCAGCTGGCATGAGAAGGAAGCCGAATATGCCGATCACAAGCGTCAGCAATCCCTCAACGAGGAAAAGCCATCTCCAACCAGCATGGCCCTCGAGGCCGCGCATGTGAAGAATTCCGTACGCCAGGATTGCTGACAGGATATCTGCGATGCTCATGGCAGTCCAGAAGAAGCCGAGCCGCAGTGAAAGCTCATGGTGTTTGTAAAAATAGGAGAGGTAAAGAATGATCTTCAGAGGTTGATGAATCAGCTGGGCTCCCTGAAATCTTGAAGCTAGGCAGATTCACATCGGGGATAAAACCACCCTGCAGTAGACCCAGCAGCGCTCGACAAGTAAGAAATGAGTCTCGCCCGCTCAGCCAAAACTGACAACTGGCGACAATACTCCATAGCACCATTTGCGCGGGGATCCATCGGTCTGGGCCAACCCACTTGGACACGAGTTGGGAAGGTAACTCTGCACAGAGGAACGCCAGCTTGAAAACAGTGTTTCCAAGATTGTAGTCTGTGTGATTGGTTATTTTCAAGAAAGGCATCAAGCAGCCTGGAACACCAACCGTTGGTGGTCATGCCGAGATCTCCCAGCATGTTGTCCGTGTTCGCTGTAAAACTTCGCTGTAAGAGTCTCGAGTTTCCTTATATTTCCAGTTTCAATAGAACTCACCTTGGCTAATGTTCGCCCGATCAAGTTCAAGTGCCATGAACACTGCCAAAATGGTTAGTTATCTTTGGGCTGTTGCGAGTGGGAGGTGTGACTCAACTGATGCAGGCCCACACCATGATTTTCAAGTCTATCTTGCGTACTGATTTCCATGTTAGGATGCCCGAGACAACAAGTAAAGCACAAAACACGGCTTACACACCTAGAGCATACTCTTCTGTCCATGTCCACCGGGCCAGCGGGTCGAAACGGTGGTAGTTCTCCCTTTGATCAACTATGTAAGTCCCGCAACGACCACAAGCAGAATTCACAGAGGTAACTCACCAATCGGATCGAGGATGGTATTTCTCAGCAGTGTCGGGATCGTCAAAAACGCTTGCCTATGAGTCGTGGGTATTTATGCAGTATAATTTTGCAATTTAAGACTCGTAGCTTACCTGAGTGGCAATTGCAAACGGGTCATAAGACTTATTCCGCTGGAACCAAACCCGTTTTTCCTCGATAGGGGCTCCAAGGGCGGGCACGCCCTCGAGAGGTATCGACGACGCCTCCACCTCGCCTTTTCGATTGGGGTCCTTCGCTAGAACGGTCGCCATGTCTGTCGACAAGATATCGTAAACCTTCGAAAGTGATATTCCAGTTGATGTATTGGTGATGAACAACGTTTCTCCTCGGAGCCGGGCTTGGCCGCCAGTTAAAGCCCTCTTAGCAGCGACGAACGGGTCGGCGGATGTCGCTTGGGGGCTCAATATTTTGGAGATATCCTATCACCGGAATAATCAAGCGAGTCTAAGCATATTGCGATGACGAGTTTGTTCCACTATATCACGT
The DNA here is from genome assembly GCA_020466075.1 of Colletotrichum coccodes. NCBI lineage: Eukaryota > Fungi > Ascomycota > Sordariomycetes > Glomerellales > Glomerellaceae > Colletotrichum > Colletotrichum coccodes. The sequence goes on from JAIMZG010000596.1 coordinate 31,681, forward strand.
AAGGTGTATGGGATGGCGACTGCGTGGCGGGTCTTTCGGACAAACGACTTCGCTCCCGGAAAAAGAAGCTGATTATTGCAGGCCATTCAAAACTCAACCGCAATTTTGTAATCTGATAGGAGATTGAAAAATACCCGGTAATGTTGTGTTGTGACGGGAAGTACGGTGAGTTGTACCATTTGCTCCGATGGGCCCAGGCTGAGATTTAAATCGCCATCAACCTTGTGTTTGACGCAACCCGCCATTCAAGCACCCGTATCAAGATATGAAACATTCATTGAAGCTAATCCCCGTTTTTTTCTTCTGGGGCTCATTAGTCATTGGTTCTCTGCAAGATCTAGACGATGACAACCAGTCGATACCAAGAGTGCTGCCTCTATCATCGCTCGTCATTTTTCGCATTAGAGAGACAGAGACAAGAAGTCCACGCCAGCATTCCCCCTAGGAAACCAATTGGTTAATAGCTCATGGCTGTTGGGACGCTGCTTAGACATTCTTTTACTATCAGCATGAGGCCCTTGTCCGTACGCGAAATGGCTGCTTGTAAGGTGAAATGCATGAGCTTTAATTGGTCATTCCACGGGACAGCAGATCAATCACATCATCCACCTCAGATACACGCAATTGTGCACAAAGGGGGGTCAATCACGAAATTAGCTCGCTGGTTTTCACCATCCCGGTGCTGGAGCTCAGATCTATAGCTGTTCAACACGGGGTTTCCCCCATACTTGAGAGCCGATCCGGATGTCGCCTCATCAAAGACTGCGATTTGTAACCGGCGATATCGCGACATCCTGCAGCTACTCCGCACCAGTCGCGAGCGTTGACGACTTATAAAATGCTGAATGTTTGCGCGTTTTGGAAATACCTGATGGAGAAGTTGACCTTCAAGCACCGCAACCTTGATTAATCATCTTTTTAGCATAAGCAAGTCCACATCCGAGTCAAGATGGCACCGACGGCAATTGATACAGAAATTCCTGTTCACACCAGCACGAAGGCTTCTTACCCCAAGTCCCTGAAGGAATCCTCTATCTTGGAACAGTATGAGTCTTTTGATGTGACTCCCAACATCGGTCGCGAATTCCCCAAAGCAAACCTGGTCGACTGGCTTAATGCCCCTAACGCCGATGAGTTGATCAGAGATCTTGCCATCACCAGTAAGCTGTTTTGGCACGTACGTTTGGCTTGAGTACCTCATCTAACGGTTATGTGTAGTCTCTCAGAGGGGTGTCGTCTTCTTCCGAGCCCAACATAATCTAACAAATGATTTGCAAAAGCAACTCATCCTACGACTTGGAGAGCTGACCGGTCGGCCGGCCGACTCGGCGCTCCACATTCACCCGGTCCTCAATTCGGAACGTGAATTGGGTGGGTCCGACCCGGAGATCAGCACCATCAGCTCTGTACAGAATAAGAAGTACTATCGGAAGCCCTTGGAAGGCGAGGGGCTTAGCCCCAAGAAGCAAAACACTGCTCAGTGGCACAGTGATATTGCCTTTGAGCCCGTGCCGGCCGACTACTCATCGTTGCGCCTGATTGAGCTGCCAAAGACCGGTGGTGGTAAGTCGACCCGGTATGGCCAAAGTGGTGGACGCACAACCAGCTAAAACTTGGTAGACACACTTTGGGCATCTGGATACGAAATCTACGACAGGCTCAGCACGCCTTACCAGAAATTCCTTGAGAGCCTTACTGTCACATTTGAGCAACCTGGCTTTGCCGCTGCTGCTGAGCGTGGTGGTTTCACCTTGTATGACAAGCCCCGTGGCAACCCAAAGAACATCGGCAGCGTTCTCAAGGCCATTCACCCTGTTGTGAGGACCAACCCCGTCACGGGATGGAAGAGCGTGTTCCCAGTGGGCGGCCACGTGAAGCATATCAACGGCGTCACTGCCGAGGAGAGCAAGCACCTGCTCGACTGGTTTCTCGACCTGCTTCAGAAGAATCATGAAGTTCAGGTTCGTTTCAAATGGCATAATGCCAACGATATAGGTGAGGGAATGAAGAACAGATCAACCCGGAAGTGAAGATTGCTAATTGAGATGTACAGCTATCTGGGATAACCGCAGCACCTTCCATACTGCGACGTTCGATTACGATGGCCAGGGCGAAAGGTTCGGAAATAGAGCAGTCGGTATCGGCGAGGTGCCTTATCAGGACCCCAATAGCAAGGGGCGCCGCGAGGCATTGGGCATCGCCCAAGTCATCAGCGAGTATGTTTAATTACGAGACTGCCACCACATTGGCGATAATCACGGCCGGAAACTGTAGTGCCAAGTATTGCTGCACTTTGTTTTGAGCTTTACTTGGGTATGAGAGTTCTCCCCATGCCAATCGTGATTCTTAAGTCGTTAAAGATGAGTTGGACGACGGCAAGCTGAAGTAAAAGATGCCTCCAACGTCGGATGTTTGGCCGCCGACTCGACGTCGACGACTTTCTCCACTGGCAGGTTACCTACCTTTTGTGGCAAATTTGATGGGAGCATTGACCTTGAGGTCAATGCAACGAGCTTCGCCCAGTAGAAATCGTCCTGCATGATGAGATGACATCACACTGCTGTTCTGCGACACGAACGCGCAGGTCTGCGGGAGAAACTGAAGACTGCCCACTTCGTGGAGCCAATCCACAGGTATGTTAACAACGGATGAACGACTCTTCCGGATAAGAATCTATAAGCTGTACAGGAAGTTCCCGGCCTGCACCCAAACTAAAAAGATTCTGAGGTCTATCTCATGCAAAGATCAGAACATGTCGATGGTATCTTCACTCGATTTGCTTCTCGCTCTGCTTCGCTTCCGTTTCCTTGGGTATACTGATACCAATCCCCAATACGATCAGAATCCGCACGAGAACCATCGGTGCTGTCGTGAAGAAGACGGTGTAGTCCTCCACCGTCCACATGGACCTGTCCAACCATAATTCCCATCCGCCGACGGCTTGCGCGGTGCCGTGACAATACGCGGCGTCGCTGAGGAGCATACCCGCACAGACGACGCGCCACAGGTTCAGGTCGTCGAAGAGTCTCAGAACCACCCCCTCGGTGAAGGCAAAGAAGAGCCATCCACCACCCATCTGTGTGAAGAGAAACTGCGTGTTCGGCGCGTATGGCATGGCATTGCGCGTCATCCCTGCAAGATACTGATGCGGTGCGTGAAGGACCATGACAGCGCCGAGTAGTGCGAAAATGGGTTCGAGGGTCATGAAGATGAATTGGTAGATGCCCGGAACCGCGGCAGAGGCCGACACCGGTGCTCGGTGGACAGCCATCGTCTCAAGCTTTCTTTCTCTTTTTCTTTCGTGTGTCCCCTTCTCTTGGCCTGTCAACGTTGCACGAATTCGCCTTCGTGCGCCAGAGATTCGCGCCGGCTCGATGATTTGTCTAAAGTCGCGGTGGTGATGTTTTGCGGCAGATGCAGGTCCACGGTGAAAATTGACCAAATTTGCGATGAAGGATGCAGCTAGAGGAACTTGAGCTGCCCAAAAGATTTGCGGTCGCTAGCTTTATTAGTGTCCTACTTTCTCGAAGCTTATTCAAGCTCTGTGAAACACGCATTCCGGATCTCTCGGCCACGGGGCGACTAGGATCCGAGACAGGCATAACCAAGCATCTCGAATCGTACGAGCTTCACGATTGTGACGCACGGCCAATAATACGCTCGGCAGTGAAGCTGGAGGGGGAGCAAGGGACATGGCGGTGAGCGCATGAATGGAAAGAACACGCACACGACATGCCTACGTCTGATTTGTTGGATTAGCACATCTAGAAGTTCAGATTACCTGGCCTGATAGGTTCTGGCTGTTTTCTCTTGTGTAGTCTCACAATCACTCCAAAATATCATGCCTGAAAGCCGTACTAAAGTGGTTCCTCGAGCGATTTGAACCTGGCATTGCTAATAGTTCAGAGTCAACGACGAAATTGTAGATGCACGTCGTTCAGTGTTCGTTGTGGCTAGAAGGGCAAGCTGGTAAGTCATCCGAAGAGAAAGACTACATTCTGTAGAACTAAGCCCAAGACTTACATTTGCAATCAATCTGAAAGCCTTGAGTGCATATGCATGAAGCTAGAGTTCTATTTTAATCCGTGTTCCGTGTGAGGTCATCGCTTTCGACACCGAAACATTGGTCTCCCCCTCTGTTGCCGCAGTCCGCCAAAACTTGTCCCGGCTGCAAGCAAAAGCCATCTGGTGGTAGCCTGGCGCCCCTTCTAATTCTTTTATCTCTCATTTGATCTCTTGAGATGGCTTCTTGAGCCGTCTTTGGACTCTTTCACTGAGATGTTCTTCCTTGGCGCAGAGGCTTTCCGTGCACTCGTCCGATTCGTCTCGGAGGATGTTGTGGGTGTAAGGAAGTTTTGACTGGCTGCACTTATTGAGACAACCAATGTCTCAACGGCATCAAAGGAGCTGGGCTAGCTTTGATGGGCGTTGCCTCAAAAGTGGCTGGGTGACGTGTGCAATGCGAGTGGGCTATGCATCGGAACTGTGTTTTGCCCTGGCAAAAGTCGGCAAGTTATCAGCTGCAGCGGCGAATGTAAGGGGCGGGCTCTGCCACACTCCAGGCTATTTCCACTCTAGTGAACATCGAAGTCTTGAGTAGGTGTCTCGATAAGATAAGAAGGTTTGCAGTGGCTTCTACTGAAGGCATCGCACTACAAGTCCCAGGAGATCCGGTAAAAAGATCTTGAAGATTTGTTTTCCGAGAATTGTCTGGAGACGACCGGCTTCGCGTGCGTTATCGCGCAGTGCTGGCATTATACGCTCGTCGGGCTGTGTATATTACAGCATGAGCCAACTTTGAAGGTGGCTCTTGAACGGTATTCCTGAATGAGGTTACCTATATGGTTGTCGGGATGCAAGACCTCGAGCCGTGGAAGCCGCCCATCTCGCATCTCCCAGGGTGCGAAGCAAACACTTACCATTTTTATCTATCACGAGGGACTCCGCCAGCTCTTTTTCTTCGGATGAGTACACCGCCGCATGTTACTCGGTTTCAAGTAGTGATCTGGTCGTCGCTCTCGTCGAGTCAGAGTTGCTGGTCTTCTTTTCTACGGCGAGTTACAAAAACAACTCGCTCACCACCATCAGGCCGGCTGAGCATCCTTATCTATTTGAGAAAGCGCTCCCTGAGTACAAACGATGGTGTCGGTGTAAACTAGTCATCGCTTTCTCTCCCTCTCTCAGCCGATCTTTTCCTCACGAACGGTGCCCATCAATGTCCGCCTTTGTGTAGCGGGGGATTATGTTTGAGTTGCATTCCGGGAATGGAATGATGGCTTCTCTCGAACCTTCCAAGGGATTGGGCCAATCTAGGGGTGTGCAATTCTATGGATCACTGGCGTTTGTGGGACTGTCTTCGATTTAGGTTTCACACCACGACGCCATTAGTCCTTGCCGCCAATCTATCTTCATCCCTTCAGCCCCTTAGACTATTAGGGTCTAAGAATTTGTTCGAATACCAGGCTTGCGAAATGCATTTATGGGAATTCAAGGGACTAAATCCAGCGTAACAATTAGCAGAAAGATTTAAGAACCACGAGAAACACCGCTGGTACACCCAATCTCCGGTCCTGAGGGCTTGAATCAGTTTGGCTGGAGAGGCAATACTTTGGACCTGTGGCCTGAATCCACCACGATGTCACCGACACGATCACACCGCATGCTTGCCATTGCTGTTTTGGCAGCGACATGGATGATCTATTTCGCCTATCCCAAGATAAAAGACGATGTGAGTGCAGGTCTTCCGCTCAGAGGTTTGCAGCAAAGAGGATCTAATGCAGCTCCTCAGATGCCTCACGTCAGCCCAGTCCCGGAATATTCGTCACCATCAGCTTCCCTCGGATCTCAGGGAATATCTTCATTACCGGAAAATTCAACTCCTCCCCCAAAAGCGGCTGAACGACTCTTGATCCTGTTCACGTACGCCGAGTCCGAGACGGCGCGCCAGAACCTGGCGTTCTTTGTCAAGCACGGTCTCCACGGCGCCGCCGACTTTATCTTCATATTCAATGGCGAAACGAATGCGACCGCCTTTGTTCCGTCCCGAGAGAACATCAAGGTTGTGCAGCGAAATAATACTTGTTTCGACTTGGGAGCTTGTGGAGAGGTGCTTAGAAAAAACGAACTGTGGAGGGGTTACGACAAGTTCATCCTCATGAACGCAAGTCTGCGAGGTCCATTTTTGCCTCATTGGAGCGACAGCTGTTGGTCCGACTTGTTCTTGTCCAAAGTCACCGACACCGTTAAAGTAAGTGCAAAATGAGGATGGTTCTGCTTCCTCCCCCCAGTCTGGATTCTTGATCCCGAATGTCCCCTCGCTACGTTCCTAGGCATCAATGTCTGTCTGCCTCTTACGTGCTGACGAACATTCACTTCACAGCTTGTGGGAATGACAGTGAACTGTTTGCCTCGTTTTCACCTGCAGTCCATGATTTTTGCAACGGACAAAGCTGGACTAGAACTCCTTCTGGATCCCGAAGCGGCTCTCACAGCCTCTATCCCCGACATTTATGGTGGATCCGAAGACCCGGTTGGGCTCAGCGGGTGTTACGAGAACTGGTGGAAGGCTGTGCATGCCGAGATAGGTACCGCCTCCATTATCATGAACGCCGGATATGGCGTAGACGTGATGATGTCCGGCTTTCACAGGGGAGTCGACCACGAGGGCTACTGCGAAACGACGCGTGGAATGGAGGACGTATTGAACCCCGACCGGTACTTCGGTTTCAACATCCATCCGTATGAGACAATTTTTATCAAGTCGAATCGGGGTATCACCCCGGGTTTGGTTCAACATTTGAGCGCCTGGATGGAAGCGGACGGGTACTCGAGCTACGACAAATGTAGGCCGAAGGAGAGCTGGTATTAATACACATGTGCGCTCAGCGTGCCACGAGTCAAGCGGAGCGCCACAATAATTTTCACGACACGAGCCAGGAACCGAACCACTCTGTAGATCAGAAGACTCGGGGCGTGCCAATGGTTCACGTTAATGAACAAGCCACGAAGCTTGCCGTACAGCAGCCAATCCACAACGAAAGGCCAATCTTTCCCATGCTCTCCACCATCCCAATTCGAATAGGTTCCTGAAGATGGAGGCGAAGATAACAGAAGCCGCAGGCGGAACATGGGTCTAACTTCAACAGGCCCAAATATTAGATCCGCAAGTTCGGACCATGCCATTAGGTGTTGCTTATTCACCTTCGCCTTCGTCCGTCATTGGGTTTGTGCTAGTTTATGTCTCCGCAGTAGGACAAGCTGTCATCATGCTCCAAATGGCGGTGTCAGAAAGAGCTATTCGCCGGATGACGTATAGTACAAGTAGGACTATCCACCGGTCTAATCAGAGCTGACCGGGTAAAACGTGGATAAGCAATGGCGTTGGAAGTTTCATATCAAATTACCGCATTAACTTTGGGCTACGATCGTCAAAGAACCAGGCGAGACCAGATCGTTATATAAGGAATATAGGAAAGTTTGTCGCTGAGATTATGGCAGTTCAAGGTCCCATCGCTAAAGTCGTCTGTGGAGATCGTTTTCAAGTAGTGACTCTTTTCGTGGATCAGGTTGCTATCGCAGACTTACATTCAACCCCAAAAGGCGATTGGAATAACCATGTGAGTAACTGTGGTTGTTTTGGTCGAGTAATACCTTTTTCATCCACGCGCTCCAAACATCGTTAGAGCTGCTTGCGGGTGATTGACGGTTCAGGGCATCTGTGCTTTGTACAAACGCTTAGAGGCAGGTATTTTGCATTATAGAGCTGTGAAAATGTATGCAACAGCCAAGTACCTGACGATTGACTTTCCCAACAGGAGTGGGAACCCATCGACAGGAGCATCTTTCTTACGTCGAAGAACAGGTTTTTAAGGAAGGCGTAGGGAAAGGGATTGTGATGTTGGGAGAATGTTTGATAATCAAGACTGGGCATTATACATTCAGAGAATGAGGTATTCGGTCGGTTAGGTATCGAAAAGAATGACTTTTTGAATGATGCTTATAGTTTGGTTGTCAATCGAGCATGGAACAATGCTCACGTCTCCGAGGGCACACCAATACAGTGTTGAAAGAGAAATGTTTTTGTTTTCGACTGACGTATAGGTCCGTGGTCCGTGCATGTTGTGTCGGAAGGGCAGAAACGTTGAGCAGAAGGGGGGAGAAGAGGGAGAAGCCGCTGACTGTTATGTGTTGTGGTAGTTGTTGGAATCCTAAGGGAGAAAATCAAATGGCTATGGTGAGCATTCGTTTGAGGCAGTCTAGCACGTTATGACAACTAGCAATAAAACAGCCCCTAGATCATCGCTAATGTAGCCCACAATGAGTCCACGCAAGCTCCCACTCAAAGCATGCAAGGCATAGGCACCTCCTGCAACTTGTTCAACTCTCGCGGGAAAGCTTGGCCCAGCACCCGTAACAACAGGTGCTCTCCCCCGTCGCATGCGTTCGACACTATACAGTACAATCATAATGCGGGTGATCCCGTTGTTGAAAAGAAGACCACCTCGGTAATGTAAGATAGGCCGTGCCTCGCGGATCACCGGGGCTTCTCACGCGTAGCCTCGTACTGGGCGTATTTGAGTAGAGGAGAATTTCTGTTTCTCTTTTGAAGCCACGGCTGCAAGGCGAACCATAACCAGGCATTGAGTCCACAGAATCCTACCTAACAAAGCTTTTAGCAAGTCGCATGGCCGACCCCGTCCATGAGACCAAGACTGCAAACATCGAGTGATGAATCTAGTATGCTGTTGTATTAGTGGCAGGCGCATCCCATTTTCCCGTCCCTTCAAAGTCCGGGGCCGTGTACCTCAAAATGTACACTCTCGGAAGATCCCATGGTACTACAGATACGGGAGAGAGAAACTTTGAAATATCATGTACCATCTAGCCAAATACGTCACTAGGCCTCCAATACTTAGCTCGCTACGGTACTTTACGGTCCAAAAGCGCTTGCAACTACAGGCCCCAGTCAAATCCCAGCCGCTATCTACTGGCGTGGTAGCGTGGTTTTGTTCTCGAAGTCTCAGAACCGGAAAACCCAGTCAAAGACATTGCGCGGCCTAGATGGCGTATGCTAGATGCTTACAGTGACTTCATGGTCTTTGTCAGTTTCTGCTAGTCTCTGCCTGCCGTAGCAGCTGAGTGTAACTTTTTCGATAGGCTTTATGATGAGAACTCTTCACATTCATGGGAAGGATGCGCCCAATACTCCGTTTCAGCCTCGGCAGCTGATTGCATTGTCTCAGCACCTGGCCGAGCTAAATCACAGCACGGCACGAAGGGAGCCGCCAAAGAATGTACTCATTCTCTTTGTTGTGTCTTGGGGGCTTATCTCTCGTCCAGGGCTTTAGAAAGCACGTAGGAGGATTCAGGGGCTGATTTTCACAGGATACCATGGTTGCAGTCTAATACATGTGTATATATCCGCCAACATCAAGCGGCCGACTGGCTTTGGCTCGGAAAATCAGGTTTTCATAGTAACCTCCCGCTCAGCGATATCGCAACACTTTCTACAACGTCAACATGAGCGTTGTCACTTACTCCCTCCCGAGTATCTATCTCAAAAAGTCCAGCCGACAAAAGATATTGTACCCTCTCATCTCCATCTTCATCATCGTCACGCTGTTGGCAGGCCGGAAAATTTTCAACCCGTTTGTTTGTGCCCTCGAATACCTCTACCTTCTTAGGCCTAACATGATTCCAAAAGCGCGATGGCGATGCCACTGAAGACTTTCCACAATTGGACACGAAGCATTTCTCTCATTTGACCTCCAGGTCGATGACGCAGCCGAAACAGCCAAAGGGAGACGAATTTTACGCCTCGGACGCGTTGTATTCCTTCGATCAGGAACCTGAAGGGGATCGGCCATTCCGAGCAAATGTTGCCGTCTTGATGGAAACCGACCCGGAAGCAGTGCCAAACCTCGTGCCTCTAATGTTGCACTTCGCTTCAGTCCTGGGACCAAAGTGGCCTGTCGTACTTCTCACACTCGAAAAGAACTGGGTAATGCCCTCATCACCAGCCTTTCGACGCCTCGCGAAAGCGAACCAGATACGGATCATGTACCTCCCAGCCACTACTACTATTACAGATCATCACTCTGTCTCCGCGTTTCTAACGGAACCGTGGTTTTGGGAGCAATTTGTTACCGCGCACCGCATGCTCATATTCCAAGCAGACAGTATATTGTGCTCCAAAGCCCCGTCGCAAATAGAGGACTTCCTTGAATGGGACTTGGTTGGCGCACCGATAACAGTATACGGGGAAGGATACAACGGCGGCTTGTCCTTACGCAACCCGAGACTAATGCTTGAGATTGTACGCGACCCCTTGAACACTCTCGGACCTAATGATTACGAGGACCAGTGGTTCTATAAAAGGGCAAAAGACCGTGGTGCGCACCTCCCTTCGCTCGAAGAGGCATTGAAGTTTGCAGTCGAGACGACATACTACGACAAGCCTCTAGGATACCATCAACCAAATCGCTTCCAGCAGGCCCACTGGGAGGAGATTACTGCATGGTGTCCTGAGGTGGGCTTGCTGTGGGGAAATCGATTTCATGAAGGGGAAGTCATTTAGCAAAGATAGAACAGAAAAGTAACCAAAATTGATTTAGACCAAACTTTTGAAACAGTTGCCGGATTGTTACATCGTAACCAACTAGGTGATCTAATGGCAAATTTTATGGTCTCATCAGATTCTTTTGCCTGCCTTGGCTCTCAGATACTTCTGCTGGGTGCACAATGGCGCGAGCAGCATGTTGAGGGCGTCAAAGAGCCTTCTTTCGAGGATTGACAGCCTTTTGGAAGCGAAACCCGACACTGTTAATATTAAAGCTAATTGATTTCTTAGAAGTCATGAGAAGTAAATGGTTGACATACTCAGCTTGCTCTAGGATCTTACTTTGATGATGGGATATGCCAACTCCCATCATGGCCTCCGGAGTTTCCTGATCGGCTACGCCCCGAGATTGAGTGCGAATTTCAAGGATTTCTTCGAATTTCCCATGAAATTAGGTCCATTTTCCTGTCACAAAAAGGATCATAGCAAGTTGTAGCTGAAATACCGTTGTCCGAAGATAATTCTCGCCGTACAGACCGATCATCAGCGCCATCATGCGCTGAGCGAAGTCGAAAGCCTCGACCATCTTGCTTTGACCGCAGGGGATAATGGCGAGAAAGTTGTACTGGTTGCTACACCTGAAGAGCAAGATCTTCTCGTCTCCGAGTTCTCGAAAAATGGCCATGCCGTTCTCTGTGAGAGGCAATGCCACATCAAAGAGCTCCTCGTCAATGAAACACCATGCCAAATTACTGTAGGCCCGTGCCAGGGCGGCTCTGTCCGTCTTCGTGATACGTTTAGTAGGAAGACTGGCCAAGTCATACACCGGTGCCCAACCACTGCTGACAGTAAATTAGGTATAATCTCAAGTAGAAACCATTATACACAGCAGTATATTAGAAGCTTAGGTCTGACATAGTAGCTTTGGCAAGATAGTTCTTAGTGTCAAGATAGACTTATATTACCTCTACTAGGAAGAACTCCTAGAGGTCGCTAGTGAAGGCTAGGGAGCCATCTAACATATGCTTTATACCTACCTGTTGTATTGTATTGATCCCTGAGAGTTGTGCCTGGATATAGTTAGTCTGTCTGAGCAAGCTACTATACCAATAAGATCTATCTTATCCTTTTCTAAAGTCGTGTAAAAGGCGTAGGTATGAGATTAGGAAGAGCACCTTGATCCTAGAGAACATAGCTTTAAGATTAGAAGGGCTAGACTTATTAAAACAGCCTTGCTTGAAGACGGGAGGGACTGTTGCAAATTTTCATTTCACAGATAACACGGCATTGCCATGGGAGGACTCCAATGTGTGTGTAAGCTACTAAGTTTTCATTTTAAGCCCTCGGGTTCCTCAGAGTACGGCCTCTCAACTTTCAATATAATTCTCAGCATACGTCTTCTAGCTATTCCCTCTTAGGCTCGGAGATACCTTTGGATGGGATTTTAGTTGTTTTCGTCTCAAATATCAACGCGCCTAGCCTCAGTATACTTGCAAGCGACAGTGTCGAGTTCTTTTGGTGAGGTCGAGTAAGATATTCAGGAGGGACGTACTTGCCTCTTATTTCATTCCATTACTCCTTATGTGTAAAACCGTTTCAACCAAATCGACAGTTCGCGAGTGACCAGATGAACTTGCACAACAGGGTGCACCACCCCCATCGGTTCCCTTTTGCGCCGAAAAGTTGTGCTGGACTGCGTCGAAGACGTCAAGTACGTAAGCAGCTTAAGGTATGTTTGAGACAGAGTATGGTCAGCCGGTGTGGTAGATATATACATCGTGCCACCTCCACATCAATGGCGACCCATTGTAAGGAACTTCATTGGCCTTCTCCTTTTGTTAGAAAGTCTGTTCTGATGACGGTCTATCACTTGTTGTCCGTATACATGGATGCATGTAGATCAATAATCCTCTCCCAGCCACGCCTATTAAACTGGCATCCTAAGGCTCTGCCTGATTCTGCGATGTTGAGGTGAATTCTAACTATAATGCAGATTAACGCTCTGTCTGGAGCATTTTCGCAAGGCGCCAAAAGCCTCCTCGTGTGATTGCATCCACCCACTGTGAGATGCGCTTCAAATGGAACCCGCTTCTGCAGCGATGAATCGCTTCTAGGAAGTCTGTTTTCAAGGAGCTGTCCTCGACTTCCATCACCCAGTCCGGACGTGACTGTTTCATCCGTGCCGAGTAGACCTTCCTCAGCTGTGTCTGCTCGAATTCGAGCAAGTGAATCCAGTAGAGCTCATCTTTCCCCTCATTATCCAGATTCTCGTCCTGATCGCCTCCGTTGTTTCCACGGCCTCCGGAAGATAATGATTCGCCTTCTTCACTACTTTCATCTCCGTATCGGTCGCGGTCAGGTTCCTCCTCCCTTCGCGCCCCGTTCAGAAACTTGGGCATCATGGTGGCGGTCCACGAAGGCATCGCAGACACACACTCCCAGTCTAATACAGCAGTAATTGTTCCGTTGTCGTCTACCAGAATGTTTTGTAGGGACAGGTCGTCATGCCAAAGAAAAGTCTGCTCGGGGGGGTGCTGGATGATGGGAAAGATTTTCGGCAGCAGGGTCAAAAGCTTATGTGCTACCTCTAAAGCCGCTTCTGCCTCTTCCCTGTCATCTTCGTCATCCACTTCTCGTAAAGTTGTCTCGTGCTCCAGGATAATGATACTTAGAAAGGAACTTAGCCAGTCATGGCTAGAACGAAAAGGGCCTCGAGGAACGTTGTAGTCGTAATGGTCACCCCAGAAGAAGACAAGAGATACCATTTTGCTTGGCACGACATGAACTTCTGACTCTTGCTGCTCCTGTTGCTGTTCCTGGTCGTTGATTGTGTCGACGCGAAGGGTTCCAATGCTTCGGAATGAATTCTTCGGGGGCCTGCAACTGAGAATTTGTGACTGATATTCGGCGACTCGCTCAACCAAAGCTGTTTTCTGAGCCATAGACATGCCTCGCCATCGCTTGTACGCCGACACGCCAGGCATCAACTCCATCAGAATCCACTCAAAGCCGATCTCGTTATTGTTGGAGTCGTCAAAGGCGAACACGCGAGGGACCGGAGTGCTAGTCCAGCGTCGAAGCCATTGTAAAGCCGCCACCTCACCGCGAGTCTTGTCCCCAGGATCCACCGGCAGAGACACGCGCATGATCACTCTGCTGCCGTCGCTTTGAATTAGATAAAGCTTGTTGAATGCGCCCGCTGCATAAAATGAGACATCGCAGCTGGCGTTGGCATCCATGCCTAGCTGTCGGCGGCAGACCTTCTCGATCGCCGCCACTGAAGGTTCTCGTGTCCAGCGAGGCTCCAGATCAAAGCCGCCATCCACCCAGGCCAGTCCGTCTCGGTTCGGCCTGGACATCTTTGTCAATATCTCAATACGGGTGTTCACGAACCCGAGTTTGACATAGATTAACAAGCTAATGTGAAGGCGCTTTCTTGGGTAGTCGGTGTAACAGTGCTGAGCGAAGTTGTGGAGCGGAAGAAATGCCGGTAGTTGAGAAACTTCTTCGGTAATTTTACTTGGCTTAACCGGAAAAGCCTCGGTTGTTTTGACCAGAGAGTTGGTGTAAGCAGGATGAAGCAAGCTAGGAACCGCACAATCGACATCACACAGCGGAGTCTCAAAACCGTGCTCGAACTACAGGTCGTAAATATGACAAAAGATCTTAGGGGCTCTATCGACGACATATCAGACGCCAAACTCTAATCTTCTTACGAGACACCGCGAAACCTTTATCTTAATGAATTTATCCATCTTGATTTGCACGGCGTGAGTGTTCGAAGCCCCAAAGTTCTATGTCCGATAGCTGTGTTTCGCATGGTTTTTTCCCCAACCTGTGCCGCACTTAAGTGCAAGTATATGTACCAGACACCAATTTCTTCGGTGGCCCCGCTGTTGCGAACACGCATTCATTGGATCACCCGTGTGAATGAGACTCTCAAATCTAAATCACGCTGACGCCACCTAGTTTTCCACGACTAATCTTATCCAAGGGACGTAGCCTACATCTATATGAAATGGAGAACAATGAGGTCAGAGTTAAAGAACTTAAAGAGAGTATAAGAGATGAAGGATATGCAACGCTGATTAGTTAAGGTTTTGCTACCGATTGGCAACATTGAGTATTTAAACAGAGGGTTGAGCTAATATTCGAGTCGAGGTTTAGGGCAACATTAGCCAAGATGGCCTGCTCCAGTATCCATATATCAATAACAAGGGGGGCCCGTATATAAATCCGGAGAAGCTTATTTCACTTCTTGTCGGTTCTGCCGCTTTCTTCGCTGCTGTCCGCCCCCTCAGGATGGTACTCTACAGGATTGGCCTCCAAGGCAGTTTCAGGCTCTTCAGCTTTCTGTTTCTGTTCGCGCAGAATCCACAAACGAATCGCTATGACAGCAATGATCGCAGCAATAATGAAGCCAAACGTGGACGGAAAACCGTACCCTGGGTGGCATCATGGTCAGCTGGCCAGTCGCTGTTGAGGGGCGCGCTGGAGGAGTCCACTTACTGAAACTTGGCGCCATGGTCTGTGGAAGGATGACGAGCGGGAGCCAAGCATCAACAGCATATTGCATTCCATTCATGTTACTAATAACCAAAGCGCGCTCTTCGTTGTCGCCAGCACATATCTCGTTCGCCCATGTATAACTGTCGGAGCTACTTGTCAGCGTCGAACCGTCAAAGCCATGATTCGCAGCAATCATCGGTCAGGTTAGCTTCCAACTCACAAGACTGCAGTCATGAGATGTACGCTGCTTGTCAGAAAAGCAAACAGTTTGATTCGACGCCCGGAGGCCAAAACGCCAGTATGCCATTCAGAATCAATCCCAAAACCTGAACATCCTGTCAGTCCCGAACGCCGAATGGAAGATCGCAGCGGAGACAAATCCTTACCAATGGGCAGATAATCAACGCGAACCGGCTTCCTGTGTAATCCGAGAGAAATCCCCATAGAACTACGCAGAAAGCACTGATGAGCTTTGAGCCGGTCGGGATCACATTCCTATCCACAACCGAAAACTTCTCAGACTTCAGCCACATGCCGAAGTAGCTACTAGACTGACAAGACTCGCCATAGAGCTGCATACTATTAGCCTTCTCCTCAAAGAAATCTCCTACTAGGAAGTGGGCTCACCACGTAGCCCAAGACAAAAGCATACCACCTCCACTTCAAAAGCACCCGCTTGAAGGTTGAGAGCGTGACCCCAGCAGGGGCTGCCTTTCCAGCTTTCGTGACACGATCAATGGCCAATTCGCACTCTTTTGGAGTTAGGAACTTGGACTTGGTGGTGTGTGGCGTATCTGGGAGAATGAAAAACGTAGCAACACCGACGGGTATTGTCATGCACTAAAAATTATCAGCAGGTCAAGGCGAGGGATTGATTACTGCTCTCGAAGGAGACTTACGCCACAAACAATGTACAACCAGCGCCATCCGGCATGCCCATGGGCACCATCAAGCTTTTGTAAACTGCCGCCTGAAGATATCCGCCAAAAGCAGAACCCAAAGGAGCCGTCATGTGGAAAATGGCCACCCTTTTGGCGAGCTCCGTCTTTGTGTACCAGCTGCCAAGGACATAAAGCAAGACCGGGAAAAAGGAGCTCTCGAAAAACCCCACGAAAAACCGAAAGGCATAGAGCTGCCCGACACCATGTGTTCCAGCCTGTGCAAAAGTGAAGACCCCCTGCGAGCGCATCAGCCATCATCCGGTTCATTCAAGCTTGATCATTGCAGAATTACCCATCCAACTTCCATACCAGCCAGCCAAATACTGGGTCGAATCTTCTGGACGATAAGCGTACTTGGGATCTGCATGACAGCGTACGCGCACGTGTATGTCATCTGAGCGTACGTATACTCATTTCCGTACATTTTCAGGTCTTCTTGCATTCCCGATACGTAGGCGTTTGCAAGGTTTCCCTGTGAAAGTGAGAATGTCGTAACGTGAGATGCCATGTCTTATTGCACAAGACTGCTTACCTGATCCAAATACTTCATGAAAAATCCCAGGCATCCTATTGTGAGGATCGACCAGTCCAGCTTTCAGAGTAGAACGCGTTCCTCGCGGCTCTTGAGATGTGTATCCGTGTCCCATATGAAAGATCGGAACGACCGCGAAGGTGATCTGGAAGATCTGGTCGCCGGTTCTTGCATCGTGAGGAGTTGGTCACAGAGCAGGAGGAAAGATATTGATTCTCACTTGCAGGAAGAAGATGGGCTGCCGAGGGAAACAGCAAGTTATATGCCCAGTTATCGGAGCTTTTATATCTATGAGCGCTAGCCGCCGTTGCGCCATCTCGGTGACGAATTATGCGGCGGAGATACTGGCATGCACTGATAGCACAAGATGGCCACTAACAATGATCAACACGGACTCGAGAACCCGATGTAGGAAAGGCCAACTGCCGCAGGCCGGGCGAAAACCTGGCGTGCCGGTCTCATTAAGAGATTCATGCAGAACAACCTGGCTTGGTGTTGGAGTCCATCGGGGACATTCCAGTAGTTGTGTCCAATGGTGATTTGTCTAGTATCGCGGGGAGATGGACGCCGACAAAAAGCCAGCGGCAGGGGGTGATGACGAGCTCAATCGACCAGTCCGTGATATATGCGGGTGCTAATCAGAGGGCGGCAAATGGAAAGCCCGCCGAAGTTATTCGGTCGCATACGAGAGTTTTGGGGAAGCCCTAGATACAATTTTTGGTCCCTACGACTTGAATCTTATTGGTTCCGCGCTCAATGCTATCGCAAGTTGACAGGGTAAGCCACCCGGAGGAAACGGCGGCGCCTCGGTATGGATATTGATCGAGACAGTGGAACGGATCCGATTCCGCGCACCGTCCGATTTACAGCAGCCCGACAAACATGACGAAACACGATAGGATGCCTTTGATATATGGGACAGACGTCGCAGAAAATTTGGAAATCTTTGTTCTATAGGGCACCTCCGGCATTGAAAAAGGTGATTTCATTGGGTTCATCCATTGCTCATCTATCCAGAGCTGACTGCTGGTGGGTTGCCCCTCGAGAGAGCAAGTCACCCGACTGCTGATTCCTACCAAAAGGCATTGAATTGACAATTTAGTTTTGAGAGAGAATGACCATGGCTCAGGCTTGCAGCCAAGATGGCAAGCCGCCACAACTGCTCTACGGAAAGTATGACGTCTGGGCACAGGCACTCTGCTAGCCACGTCTTCACTTCCAAGTCACCAGAACCTGGACCAAGAGTTGTATTGCGCGCAGAAAGTAATCGATCCTGTTTTTTATGTGCGTTCGCGCTGAAATTTATTTCCTCGGAACAAGGCCATCAATATGGAAGCAGGTCTTCACGTCGCGGTCCGAGACGTTCTAAATTTCTAGCCATGACCAAGGTATCCGACATCCTCGAGTAAAAAAAATTATGGTTCGTCCGGATTGTTATCAAGCAAGCATGTTGCATGAAAAGCCTTCGCATGTCACTCCCGCTCGCAAGTGGTGTCCTAGCAGGGCCTGCCTGAGATTTGCTTTCTGTTATTCTACAATAGCCTCTCTTCAGCCCAGAGCCGCCCTTCTTTTAGTCCAATTTCTCCAGGGACCTTGTGGAGTCAATTTTCGGCCGCCGCCCGATAACGTTGGCTTCGGGTACAACATCTGGCCTAGATATGAACCTCGGCCGGATGCAGATCATAAGTATTTTGCAGGGCCGATACACATCAAGTATTGCGAATGGTACTGATGAGTTTATGATCCTGTTCGAGGACCTTTTCCTCGATCACAACAGCCTGAGAACGAGGATCGCCACCGCGTCGAGAAGGTGTGGTTTTCTTACCCAGTGCCTTATGGTGCTAGGACAGTCATAGGTCGAGGTGAGCAGAACCACTGAGGCGCGAAGCTACATCAGAGAGCTACCGCTAAAAGATTCCTTCAGTGCTGTATTCGATCATCGGATATCGCGGCCCAGCACACAGCCCTCCTACCCATCCGGTACCGACACGTTATTCACACAGGCAGCACGGCATAAGAGGTGCTATGTGGGAAATAGATGTTCATGGCCCTTGAAAGAGGGCAGATTATATGGGCCTCGTCTATCAACACACACCGGAGTGGTCTCTTTTTTCTCGCGACGAAGCCACAAACCAACCGATTGGTCTCGGGTCTTGGGCGAGAGGCGTTAGGGTTGCAATCCTGATTTTTGGGATAAACAATCAAGCGACCGCTTGGGCCCCTTCCTAGGTAGGTTCCTAGGAACTGCGAGCAAGGATTGGAACGTATGTGCCATATGAAGGAGATGCTCCGTCCTAGGGTCCCCGGCCTACTTCGTTGACCAAAATTGCAACCAGGAATCGCAATGGGGTATCGCAATCTTCAAAGTCCCTAGTCGAAGGCATGGAAAATCCGACGACCGGGATCTTCGAAGGCAATTTGCCCATGTGCGGGGTTACATACCAGTCCAGATGATGGTCATTTGGCAGCCAGTACTTTCATTGATTGGCCAACTTGGGGGCCAGCCTTGGCCACTGCGTTTTCAACCATGATGCCTCCGTATTTGCGGTTATCACAAGAAGTGCGAGTCTCTGTCATCGATTGGAGATCAGCGTTACGTGTAGCACGAGATTGGTGCTATACCCTTTCTCAACCAGGGAATGCCAAAGCATATACAGGACCGGTTGCCGTTTGCGGTGTTATGCACATAAACTGACAGCAACTTGCACTCCGATGCATGGACTATGGTTCGTCATTTCAAGAACCATGAGAACTCAATCAGAACTCGGTGTGAATGCACAGGCTCACACACGGACGTGATGGTACGCCACCCAGGAATTGACGTCACCTTGTCCCTGCTTAGCGGACAGGGTCCGAAAAACAATCGAATTTATCTCTGCTGACGGCCGTAAAACCTCCCGGGCGCCACGGCCATCTTTCCAGCTAAACATCAGCCCGTGTCGGTAAGTCGGCGTGCCGCCGCGGTTAAAATTTGGCCGTGTGGAGACAGGGATTCGGATCCATCGACTTGAAAACAGTCAGCGATGGGCTTCGACCGCGAGCCATTCGGCAACGCAAGTAATGTGGCGCGCTCATAGTGCCATTCTGGAGTAGTGAGTAGTGCGTGCCTTTGTATGTCGAAATCACCTCATAGTCCGCTGGAAAGTGAGCATTTCACTTTTTTTTTAATTTTTTTTTAAACATATAGATAACAACGTTGCGAGGTCCTTGGGGCGTCACGGTCTCTATTGCAACCGGGGTCATCATGCTGAACCATAGGGTGATGACTACTCTTCTTACTAATTAACGTCTGTGACGCTGACAAGTTACCACAACACGGCAGCATTATTCGCATAAACATGCGCCTTATGCAGTCAACAGTCATCGCAAGGCGCCACGCACAAAGACATATGTCAGAATTGGGATGGTCTGGTCGGTGCAAGCGAAGCCAACGCATCGGTGTTGCAAGCCACTGAATTTGGCCGGTCTCTCAGCGAACCGCCGACAGGAATCCTTCGCCATGTGTAACGGTACTTATTCAGCGCCGAGCGGCGCAACTGTTTGCCGCTTCTTGTCAACAATTGTCCGGAAAGTCGACATGCTACTTCATACATAAAGACTCTCTTATCCTGCAGACGGTACGGGTATTAAAAAGGTTTGCCTCAACAAAAAGCCCGGAACTGCAATAGGCTTGAAACTTATTCCCTGATCGCACCCACATAACATCATCTACAAACTTTCAACATGACGAAAGCCGAAGCTCCCCAATGCGCAGACCAAGCCCCAATCACCCGCCCGCTGGAAGTCACAGACCCCGGCTTGATCAATGAGGGAGCCAAGAACGTAAGGACCCTACACCGCCATGCAATTCACCCGCGCTGCAGCCGCGATCCGCAGTGGGATTCGCGCCGCAGTGCATTTCTAGTAACCATCTCTGACTCTACCCGTGGAAAAGCTTCCGTACTTCACGCCTGTCCAGAGCCCGGCCGCCGGAACGGCCAGGGATCCCCAGCCAGAGGGAACGCTCTTCTCCCCGCTCAAGCTGCGCGGCCTGACGCTGCACAACCGCATTTTCGTGTCGCCCATGTGCCAATATTCCGCGGACGAGGGGCACATGACGGCGTGGCACAAGACGCACCTCCAGAGCTTCGCGGTCCGCGGCGCCGGCCTGGTGTTGACGGAGGTCCAGGCTGTGGTGCCTGAGGGGCGCATCTCGCCCGAGGATTTGGGCATCTGGGATGACTCGCAGCTGATCCCCGCCAAGGAGGTCATTGACTTTATCCACAGCCAGGGCGGCCACATTGGTATTCAGATCGGGCACGCTGGCCGCAAAGCTAGTACAGTCGCACCCTGGGTGAACCGCAAGGCGGTTGCGGGCGAAAAGGTAGAAACAGTGTCTTAAACTTGTGATGACGGACGACTAACAGTGCCGGCGCAGGGACGAGGATGGCCGAGTGCTGTGTACGGCCCATCCGCTGTGACATATAGTGACGGCACCTACGTCCCGCGAGAGATGACGTTGGAGGACATCGAGATCTTCAAGACCAGGTGGGTCGATGCCGTTAAGCGCGCTGTGAAAGTCGGTTACGACGTAAGTCCAACAACGATATCGGGTCAAAGTCGACTCGGGTGCTGAAGTTTTCCGCAGACAATCGAGATCCACGCCGCGCACGGCTACCTCATCAACAACTTCCTCTCGCCCACCTCTAACAAGAGGACCGACAAGTACGGCGGCAGCTTCGAGAACCGATCCCGCCTCCTCATCGAATTGACCGAGCTGACCCGCGCCAACGTCCCAGAGGACTATCCCATTCTGGTGCGCCTCGCCGGTACCGACTATCTGGAGTTCGACCCGTCCATCCCGCAATGGGAGATCACCCAAGCCCAAAAGCTCGCCAAGATCCTTGCGGGCAAGGGTGTCGATTTCCTCGACGTCACGGGCGGCGGCCAAGATGCGAGAATGAAGGTGGTCCCCGGACCCAAATACCAGGCGCACCTGGCCGCAGCTATTCGGAAGGCAGTTGAGGGGACCGGTGTGCTCGTCGGCTCCGTCGGCGGCATCACGACCGGGAAGGACGCGACCGAGGTCTTGGCCGACGGCCAGGCAGACGCCGTCCTCGTCGGCAGGGCGTTCCTCAAGGACACCAACTTGGTGTGGACGTGGGCCGACGAGTTGGACATTGACGTCCATGCGCCCAGTCAATGTAAGTTGGTTGTGCCTCCAGAAATTTGACTTTGAGCCTAACCCCCTATTCCTAGACGGATGGCCGTTTGGTCGCACTAGGACCCACAGGCCGAGCAAGCATTGAAGTGCAGAATTGTTGGAACATTTGCTTGGCCTCCTCCACCTTTGCGTGCCGGTACCGATTCATGACCATGATGGCCTTGGTTATGTAGAATAGACTTTAGAGGACACAACGATTAATCATCTTTTCCCCCGCAACATCTGTGCCCGAATCGAAGCCAGTTTCTTGGGCTTGCGACTTCTGTCCTGGCCGTGTCGTCCGCAACAGCAACATGAGTCTACGCGTCTTCGCTGTCGTCAGATGATTGGCGCGAATGCGGTTGGCTTTGGTTATGAGGGTGGTTTAACGAGTTCCAAGGAGGATAACCCATGGGTCCGAGCGCATGCTGTGTTGCAAAATAGCCAGGGCCTCCGATCCCTGCGTGCTGGGAGGCATCTTGACCGAACATCTGAACATCACCCAAGATGTCGTCGACGGTCGCGTTTTCCAGCGACATGTGAGCTTTCCCCTGCGCACTCGGCAAAGCCTGGGCCTGATCGAGCCTCTGGGCGTACCAGGCGCCCGCGTGGGATCTCTGCTTATGATACAGCATGGCCTGGTCGCACAGTGCCTCAATAACCCTCCAGGGCGCAAACTTGCGCATGCTCACATCCTCGTTGTTGTGTCTGCGAAACACGATGTTCATCTGTCGCCATGCTCGGTCGGTGATGTGGTGCTTCGGTTGCTGAGCGAGACCGATCAGAATGTTCGAAATCGTGTAGGGCGTCGCCGGCCATCGGTAGAGCCAACCGCAGTGGTTCTGGATTGCCACCGCTTCGCCACGCTCCATCTCCTCGAGTATTTCAACGCACTCCTCGTATAATCTGCCTTCAAAGTAAGCACAAGGTCTAGTATGCGCCACATGTTTAGGAGCCGACTTGCCGTGCTCGAGATTCGCCGTCGTGACCGCCATTATATCGAGCCCCGGCCTCCTCGACATGAAGCCTCATACTCCTCATACTCGCCCTAAAATATGAAACCAGGAGGGCATGGCTGCAGATGGTATCGTCTGCGTGTATGATGAACTTTGTTTTTATGAAGTTCTCCGTCTGATCGACTATTCGACTCAGCTCGTCAGGGCCAGCGTCGTTCCTTCGGCGAATCACGGATTGCATTGTCTTGTGCAAACACTGTCGTACAATAACGAATGACATGTCTGTGATTCCATCCTGGTCGACGGGCGCAGAGCCTGGTTTCGCGAATCTAGTGGGTATCCACTGAATATCGTTCGCATTTTTCGGCGGTTGGACGTCGGAGATCAGCGACAAACCCGTTTCGGCGCTTTCGAGATTGTAGACCGGATTGTCCATGAGTTCAAAGTGGATCCACATTCGGCGCCTCATGTTGGCTATCCAAGGAGAGTAGCTGTAATGGCCTGGGTCTCGGTGTAAACCAAGTCTCGTGCCGAATCGGCCGGCCAGGCCGAGCAGAGCTACAGCCACTTCCCCATCTCCCATGATGAACTTTGTTTGCTGTCGAAGTTAGCAAACACGCCATTTCAACATTGCGCAAAAGGTTGTTGTGGAACATGATGCGGGGAAATCAACGAACAATGTGGTAGAGCAGGGCGGTGAATGCGAGTGGTTTCCTGCTACGCAGAATGTCTGCCCGCTCGAGAGCTAGCTGGGTTGCTTCCTGCAAGTGCCGCAAAAGATCGAACTTGAGCTTTCCCAGTCTCTCTCTTACAACGTCCCCGGGCAACGCTGCAACCGTCATGGCTTGCGTTGCGAACATGACAGCCTCTACGTCTACAGGCATCTTGTTGACGCCGACTCGGAAGTCTGTGATTTGTTGCCGCCAATGAATGTCGTGGGATATCCTGATCCAAGGTTCGACGTGCGCGAAGAATAGATCTGTCAGAATGTCCTCTTTTTCGGGCTCGAGGTGCAGATTCGAAAGATCCAGCAAACTGGGCGTCCTCCCGATAGGCCACGAAGCCGGACTTGAAGG
>JAIMZG010000597.1:0-38176 GCA_020466075.1 Colletotrichum coccodes
AAAAAAAAAAAAAAAAAGGGCAGCCGTCAATTTTTCCAGGAGACCCAGCAAGCACAAGAGAGGGAAGGAGGGAGAAAAAATCATAAAAATGGCGGAGAACACTACCTACGCACCAAAGTCGCCGGACCTCTCTTCTTTCTATTCGGCAGCACCCGCCCCGCCCACGCCTCCACTGCACAATCTGCAGCACAACCAGCACCTGAACAGCCTGCAAACCGCTGCACCGCCGGTATATGAATACTCCTCCCCCTCGTCGCGCGCCTACCATTCTCACCAGTCGTCTTCAACTCCTGTACACATCAAACAGGAGCAGCCCCACTACCCGCTCTCAGTGGCAATCCAGTCCGAATCAGTCTTCACTTCCTATCAGCCACCACTGCAAACCCACCAGCATCAGCAACAGCAAGAGCGTAACCACCAGCACCAACACCAACCACAGTACCCATCCCCTCGGTACCACCAGTCGCCGCCACAACAGCACCAGCAGCCATCTCCGCAACATCCACCACAAAGTACATACGGCATTCAGCCTGCCGTCAAATATCAGGAGCACCAACCGCATCAGCCCCCAACACCACAAAGCCAGGGGTTTTCGGACCAAAAGCCCTACGGCGGAACATCTCAACTGTACGACATCCCGTACAATCCAGACTCGCAACAACTTCCACAAACACCAGGTTCAGCAACAATGCCTCCTAGAAAGAACACACAGCCGGCCCCCTCGCCTCCCCCAATTGATCCCTCACCCGTTCGCACAAAGTTCCCCACCGCGAGGATAAAGCGCATCATGCAGGCTGACGAGGAGGTCGGTAAGGTCGCCCAGCAGACTCCCATCGCTGTCGGGAAGGCTCTGGAGATGTTCATGATTGCCGTCGTCAGCAGAAGCGCCGAGATCGCCCGGGAGAAGAACTCAAAGCGAGTTACGGCTCAGATGCTCAAACAAGTCATCGAGACAGACGGCCAATATGACTTCTTGGCCGACATTGCTGCCAAGGTCGGCGATGAGGAGAAGCGAGGCGGCCGCTCCAAGGCCGAGTCGGAAAGTGAGGAAGAAATGGAAGTCGAGGCGAAGAAGAAAGGCAAGGGTGGCCGCAAGAAGAAGGCCGCGTGAGCTCGTACATCCCGCTCGAGGCTGGGAACACTTCCATGATGAGAAATACGATTAGGGTTATGAGGATTGGCGTTGGACTGGCTAGCATCTACATCGGCGTTGGGTGACATGACGCAAAACTTGTCTAGATGTCACTTGGGAGGGGCACACGGTTTACGGTACGGCAGGAGGAACCAAGCGCTGCTTCCTCAACTTGCATGCCATGGACGGCTTGCCTTGCTTGGCTTGTATGCGCACTGAGCCTATCGTTGGACATGCATTCATACCATTCTTAGAATGAGAACACTTTTTTTAGCGTTGCGTATAATCACCATGAGCCATCTCCACGCATGCCTGCTATGAAAGGTAGCACTAAGCGCCTTTACTTATACAGGGGATGTCTCATCTGAAACTCACTTTCTCACTGAGCTGAAATGCAATGCTTGTTTCGCTCTACACTGGTCACTGTCAAAATGGTTGTTCTCGTACTGGTCATGACTCGTCAGAAAAACATCGTTCAACAATTACTTCTCGCTCATGATCATGATGCTCACCTCTCACTTAGAAGGAAGCTGTCCTATGTAAGCAAACGTCACAAATTCAAATAAGACGATGATGTCCCGTAAATATGGGCTCGGCCGCCGCCCTCATTGGTCCTAGCGCGGCCTCGTCCTCTCGGGCCCGGCACTCTATGGTTGACCCCTCTAAGGTGCTAAGGGCTCCGTGGCTCCGTCGGCGTCAAGGTTCATGCTCGCTGAGGTAACCCGTCGTACCTTGATTTGAAGCCATAAATTTTAGGCACTAGCACTTAGAATCGGCGGGTCGTGCATGGGGCATTCCTCCCACCTTCCAAGTCACGCTCTCACATTAGTGGACAAATCGACCTTCCAATTCACGGCGGAGAGAGTGAGCTACCTATCTACATCGAGTAACCGGCCACCGTGTGTACCTGGGCATTTCTCTGAAGTCTTTCTTGCATGCTGCTCTCGACACAAGTCGCCCACCCCCAGTTTCTCGAGCTTCCCGCCATGCGAAACCGTCCCTCGAACTGCGAATCCCGTTCATGTCCCTGATCAAATGAGGCACCGAGCCTCGCTGCCACTTGCATCCTTCTCCCCCCTCCGTGGCGTAACCAATGTCGTGGGACCTGCTCAAGCGATTCCTTGAGTCCGACGTCTTCAACTCGAACCCCTTTCTCTCGGTCTCCTACCTCTCGTGAGCGACTCCCTCTTACGCCCGCTCATCGCAGCATGCGCTACCCTCTCAATTGGCGCTGCCACGACGTTGGAATATGTCGCTGACCCCTGATATCTCTTTGTTCTAGTCGTTACGCTGATCATGTGGGCATCCACTATGTCCTCTGCAATAAGCTGCGACAATTCCCCTACGAGGATATCGAGTTCTTCCTACCGCAGCTATGCCATCTTATAATTAGCGTCGATAATGAGTCGATGGCTTTGGAGGAGTTCCTTCTGGACTTATGCGAAGAGTCGGTGACTGCTGCGCTTCTGGTTCGTGCCGACTCCCCGCTGTTGCGCGCTCGCCATCTTTACTCACCAGCTCCCAGACATTCTGGCTCTTCCAGACGTACCTCCACGATTTATCGTCCAATCCCCAATCCAAGGCCTTTCAGACATGTCGGAGAGTGTACAACAAGGTGCAGCACATCGTGTTCGGGCTACCAGATGCCGCAAGACACGATAAGATCAAGGAGAACATTCTGCCCGTTACGGTCCTCGCGAGCTTCGTCCTGGCGAGCGTCGCGGTCCCCCTCCTCCCGCAGTGGGCGGGACCACTCGCTGTGGCACAGGCTCGGAAGCCTCAGCCGTCTGATGATCTGATTTCCGATTCTCGAGAAAGCAACCCCAAGACGACCCAGGTAACGCGGGCCCACACGGTGACGGCTGGCAGCACGAGATCTAAGCGTGCCAAAGATGCCGGTCGGCTCTCCAGCGCTCCCGATCTGGTGTTGCCAGGTTCCGCGTCGCGCAACTTGCAACAAAGGTCGGCGGAGCCGTCCCCAACACGGCCGGGTTCGTCTGGATCCAAGACGCCGGTCGAAGCGAAGCGTCTGCCGTCTCATCTCAACATGAAAAACGATGATGCTCGTCTAAGCTCCTCCTCACTACCGCTTCCAGAGTTACGATCCCCCAGATTGGCCATTACGAGGCCGACGACGCCTGTGTCGGCAGGCCTTCCCCCACGACTGGGCGACACCCTCAGCAGGAGACACTCCCATCACTTCAAAAGCGGCGCCACCGCCGCCGAGCTGACGCCATTGCAGAAGACGAGATTGCTGCGGCAGCATTACTTCCGATGCGAGACGCAATTCCTGACCGCTCTCGAGGGTATTTCCAACAGGCTCGTGATTGTACCGAAGCCTGCTCGTCTTAGTGCTCTTCGCGCAGAACTGGCCCTCATTGCACAAGATCTGCCGGCCGAGGTGGATGTTCCTGTCATCTGTCCTCCAACACTGGTGGATGGGTCTCCAGCGAAGAGTAGGCATCACCGAATTGTACGCTTGAACCCAGCAGAGTCGACAGTATTGAACAGCGCGGAAAAGGTGCCATATCTTCTCATGGTTGAGGTTCTGAGAGACGACTTCACATTCGACCCCGATACGCCAGACAACAAGAGGCTTTTGAGCACTCTTCTTTCCGATCCCGGCCACACTCGACGTATTTTTGACCTTTCAGACTCGCCTCGCATAGTGACAGTGCCTAAGACACCGGAGCTTGTCATCGATAGCGTATTCGAGCCGATATCTGGCGATCTAGGAAGCTCCCCTTTAATCAAGCCGTATGATGAGGAACCTCTACAGAAGAATCAGGTGAAACACGTTCCACCCTCTCAGCCTCAGCGTCTCCCGAGCGGCACTACCACGACAATTTCCAGCGTTGTCTCGGACATGACAACCCCACGAAGCTCCGGCGCTTCTACTTCGAGATCGAGCAGTCCCCCAGGCCCACTCCGCAAGATGACGATTACTTCGCGCGCCAGTGCTTCAGTGGACCAGCCAGATTTCTCAGCGCTTGCCACGCACATGCGAACCGCTTCGCAGATGTTGGCACAGCTTGAGGCTACGAGCGGCAAGCGGCCAAGACATGAGGTGCAGGCGATCAGGGCGAAGATTATTGCAAGCATGCAGAGTCTGGAGGAGCAGAGTTTCGATATGGATGAGCAAGGTCCGACCTTTGACACCATTATCGCCAAGGCCTCGACCGCGCAGGCGAACGCTGTGGCGAATGTTGAGCCCCCGGAGGTCGAGAATGAATCGCCTGGTGAACCAGGGCTCAACGCCGGTGCTGGACTCGCCAGGATGGAAAACGACATCAAGACCGGGGGTATCCAGAGCAAGGGCGATCGCGACGACCCTAGCGCGGCAGTCTTCGGTGAGGCATGGCAAGCAAAGAAGGAGCGCATCCGCAAGACCTCACCTTATGGCTGGATGAAGAACTGGGATCTGGTCAGTGTAATCGTCAAGACGGGAGCCGACTTGCGCCAGGAGGCCTTTGCGTGCCAGCTTATCGATGTCTGCCACAAGATTTGGGTCGATGCAAATGTCAATGTGTGGGTGAAGCTCATGCGCATCCTTGTCACAGGAGAATCGTCCGGTCTGATCGAGACGATTACTAACGGCGTGTCGTTGCACTCCATCAAACGAAGCCTCACGTTGTCGATGGAGACGGGCCCTAACCAAAAACGCCGTTTCGCTACGCTTAGGGATCACTTCCTGAAAGCATTTGGAGCTGCGGATAGCGAGTCGTTCAAGGCAGGAGTGGACGCATTCAAGCGTTCGCTGGCCGCTTACAGCATGATATCATACATCCTGCAGCTGAAGGATAGACACAATGGCAACGTCTTGATCGACAGCGAGGGGCATATCGTGCATATCGACTTTGGCTTCATGTTATCCAACTCGCCAGGGTCAGTTGGTTTTGAAGCGGCGCCTTTCAAGCTTACTCAGGAGTACATTGAAGTGTTGGGCGGTATCGGGTCGGATGATTATGAAGACTACAAGAAGCTTTGCAAGCAGGCCTTTCAAGGTAAGTTGGGCCATTCAGAAAGTCCATAGCAATGGCTGACCCGAGGTAGCCCTGCGGCGATCTGCGGACAACATTATCGACTTGGTGGCCATGATGGGACGGGACTCAAAGATGCCTTGCTACTCCGCCGGAGTAGCCCAGGCAACGCACAACCTACGCCAACGGTTCCAGCTGCAGCTTAGCGCAGATGAAGCCGAGCAATTTGTCGAGACAGACTTGATCGGCAAGTCCCTGGGCAGCTACTACACACGGCTGTAAGCCTCGTCCAGACGGTCTCCATGTGTCTTTATTACTGACTTTATTATCAGCTACGATACCTTCCAGTATAGAACGCAGGGCATTTACTAGACGCCTGTGATGATAGAAACTTGATCAACCACTTCGAAAGCATTGGGATACGGCATGCATCCAAGCATCTGGGCGGCGTTGCGGTTGGATAGACGACTGACTGGCTAGTAATGACGAAACCAAGGAAAAGCCTCTCGGTCGTTCACGACTAGACGGAGGGAGGCAGCTTTTAGAGAGGTGCCAATACTGGTCTCTTGAAGAGAGATTCATATAGGACACCGAATTGAGATGAATGACACCCGTATGTGAGTTCTTATGAAAGGGCGAAATGCTCGGTGGTGTTTGACTAAAGGGTGAGTCTTGGTTTGACTGGCACACAGGGGTCTGAGGACAGGGGTTGAAATGAGGCTTAACCGTCGTTTTCAAACGAGGTGATTGATACTTGTTCGAATTTTGTAAATCCTACACGTAAAAGCATCGCGGCGTAAGACTTCAAGGAGCCCGCCGATCAATTAGCTGCCTCGGAGAACCACGTCAGAGCCTAACCGTCCACTATCACGCGAGAAGGTGAGGGTGAACCAACCGGCTGTAGGCAGCTGGAAGACCCTGTAATTTTCTGCTCGGGACCGAGGGGCAGCAGAGAAGGGAGGAATGCAGGCCGGAGGATAACGACCTGGAGTTGGGTAGGTAAAAGGTGCGAGAGATGGCGTGCATCAAGTATTCAAGTCACGCCCGTCATGGGTCCTGCAAGGATCTCGTGGAAGCGTCGACTTCCCGGTATTCGCTCGTGTCTATATTCGCTCGCCGTACCACGGAGTACTGAAACAATGAGCGAATCAGCTTGGTGAGTGGCTCGGCAACACGCTTTACCAACCATTGCCACCATCTTGGTTGTCACCCGTATAATTACACTGGCAACGGCCGCGAGAGACAGCCACCTCCGTCCCGCACGCAGAACGGGAGATGGGGCATCAAAAGCCTTGTACTACGCCTTCAAGCATGAAATACCCAGGTCAAGAGTCACATCGCAGCTAATGATTGCTTACAAGGGTACATGGAGCACACGCAAGCTGCGTGCCTTTCATTGCTCTGAGCTTCTCAGAGGCCTGGCCTACCCTATAGAAGGACACGGCCGGACCAAGCCGTCATAAAATCCGGTCAAGTCAGAGTGGGGAGAAGTGGGCAGGGTGTTCAGAGGCTGTCGGGGATGCTCTTTCATCATGGTTTGGGCTTTCACTATCGGTCTTTTATGGCTTCCCCCTCCTTCACACGAACCAGCTGGCTGCGTAGTAACAATTGGGGTCGGAATCAAACTCAAACTAGAACCAGGGTTTGCAAGGGAAAGCAGACTGTGGCATTCAAGTTCTTTATACCGGACCCTGGAACACCACAAAGCCAGAAACATCCTGGCGATAAAGAGCTTCGAACTAGGGGTGCTTACTTTCTTCATGATCGTTCCCTGATATAGAACAAGGGTCGATGTTGTCGTTGGCCAACCGGACTGGCCCAGGCTTTGGGGAGACCGTCGTGGTCCCTTTCTAACATATCGCTCATGACAGCGTCACTAGGCAAGCTGTCTTCTCATCGCCTTCACCTGCTTCGTTCCTACACACAAGCCTATCTGCCTGAAACTCTGCTTGGGGAGATGAACGAGAGAACAGGAAAATGACGTGCATGATTTTATCAGGGACACAGATTAGATCAGATTCTTTAGTCCCATGAGCCCAGGTCGGAGCCTTCATGCTAAAGGGGGGCCGTTCATGCATGTCTACGTCCTGGCTCTGGCTCACCAACACAAACACTGGGTCCCAAAGCACAATTGCCATGAATGAACCATCAGAGCTCTTGCTCATTTGGACGTATCCAGAGGCTGTTTTCGTTGCTGCTATTGCTGCTATCTGCTAATACCTGATGCACTGCAGCAAGATATTTGGTGCCGCCGCCGCCAACATTCAAATGCAACACGGTAACTGCATGAGATGCGTCAACAAGACTTTACCCATCTTGCGGCTTCGATCTTAAAAATGACTGAGCCTTGTTTCCAATGTGTTAGGCGAGTGATGATGAAGCCTCTAACCTCTTTTGAGGACAAGTGCTATGCAACAGCCGACTATACTTATCACTTCTCACTTCTACCCACCATATCCTCGTCACTCTTAATGCCCTTGTTCAAATTCACTCTCGATCTGTATCAAGATAGACTCAAAATAACTTGAGGGAATCAAGCAGGGTGGCATTCATACTAGAACTACCGATGATGGAATCGTAGCCCGGTTGTGCGATCGCTGCTGCTACAACCTGGACCTGCCGAACAGCTTGGTATCACGGTCTTTGAGTTCCTTGTTGACGTGCATCACACCCTGGAAGAGAATAACTAGTGCGTATTAACATCCTGATATATCACGGAGGCCGTCAGAGGTGCAACGGGAGGGAAAGGAGACGTACTGGCAGGAACTACAACCCAAGGAGTGTTGAAACCGACATAGTAGACCCAAAAGTACAAACCCTCGGGTCTGCTGTGTGAGACGCCGTTGAAGTAGAGCTCGAGAAGGCTGGTTGAGTAGTAGAGCACGACGCCATACAGGTGCCCGACACACATGATGATCTGCATGGGATGGCGGAAGTGGTTCCGTTGGACGATGGCGACGACGATGGCCCAGCAGAGGGGACCCCATACAAGCTGGTGGTTGTGTCAGTCTGTGGTTCACTCGAGATTGGAAGAGAGTGCGCGACTAACAACTGTGAAGGACTCGACGCAGATCATGAACGGGTCCGAGGTCAGGTATCGCGAGTCGGAGAGCGCATATTCTTTCCACAGCTGGGCGAAGAGTGTCTGCATACCGGCAAGACGCCGATGATTCAAGACAAAGTACCCTAGAGACTTACGGTAAAATCTAGCCCAGGAACAGCAACCGTAAGACTAGGACTCACCCTCGAAGAAGCAGTGCAGAAACCCGCCTAAGCGACATGTAGTTGTTAGCAAATGCCGGATGGCAAGACTCATGGAGTTACCCACAAAGAGCGAACCAGGCCACAGTGAGTTGGTCCGACATCGCCAACTCGGGATGAGTTCTTCTGGCGCCCATGACCGTAACCACGACGACGCTGGCGACAGTGGCAGCGAACGCGACGAGTAGCCTGGGGAGGGGCGTCTCGTTGGCAGCGTAGTGCGATAACGCTGCATCGACTGGGTAGTACGGATGCCGCCAGGCTGCGGCCATTTCTGGCGATTTCTCCATGGTGCTTTGGATCACTGTATGAATTTCTTAACGTAGGTTATGCAAAAACTGCATGCAAACTCATGAACCAGAACGTCAATGTGGACGTGATTATCACACTTGATTGTTGTTTTGTCGGTGGGAAATTACACGACATGCCCCATCGTTTGGTCGCTGAAGTCACCAAGGTAATTACTTGGGCGGGTTTCGCTTGCCGAATGCCCTGGGGCCAAAGTGGTCTCCCCAGGTGACTCCAGGGGCCCAAAGTTGACCCTCTACTACCTGAGCTTATCTATACGTAAGCCGTTCTATGTACCAGGCGCTGTTTCTACGATAGCTACTGCCAAGCGGAAGTAAAGTTGCTCATGTTAGGATGGTTTGCCCGTGTTATATTCCCCAGAGACCGTCCTTTCCCGCCGGGGCTGCATAGGGAAGTCGGACCGCCGATCTTCCGCGGTAAGTAGCTCTCGTAGCTCCTTACCGCCAATTATTAGTGACTCGGTGGGACGCTTATCTTCCATTACCAACGTCCTACCCCTGAGTGAGATCACAACTTCCAACTACAACGCCTCCGAGACTTTTTTGCAGTATCGCATCAAAACCACACACAATGGGTGATGTTCCAGTTGAAGAGGCGCCCTTCCCGCTGACGGAAGTTGATAAGTGGGTCCTCTCACAGACGGACGAGGAGTTCAAGAAACATGGCTGGGACGAGCTCAAGGAGATCATCGGTAAGGAGGCCTGCTGCCCCCTGATTCTGGGGTTTGCGGTATTCGGTGTTTCTAACTAGATGCTAGGTAGGAACAAGCTGGAAGTTTTGAAGAGGAAGCCATCGGACTTGCGTCGCTACATGAAATGGACGGCCGAAACCAAGGCCAAGTACGGCTCCATGACGCAGTATCTACTCGCAAATCGCCTGCCCAAGCCATGGGGCGAGCCGCCATTCACCCCCAGGTCCTTAGTCCCGTTCGAGGACCCCTCTGACTACCGAGTTCTCGTCAATGATTGGCCGTACGGCCTCGACCCAAGCATCACGCACATTGTCGTCTGGTCGCGCACCATCATCCCGACGGACTCCGAGACCGGTGACATGACGCCAGAAAGCAGACGAACCGTCCAGGGATTCATCGACAGGTACTTTGTCGAAAGTCTCGGTGAGAGCGGAGCGGAACAGGTCGTCTGGTTCAAGAACTGGGTCGCCCTACAGAGCGTGCGGGCGTTGGAACACATCCACGTACTGGTGCGAGATGTAGACGTCGAAGTCATCAGGAAATGGACTGAGGAGAAGCCGTGGCATAGATACAATTGAGGTGGCGCAGTTTTGATAGATAGAAACAGATAATTGCTTCCACTGCCGGACTCATGCATCGCATTTCGTGATCAGGTTTATGCGGCCCGGCGCTGCCTCCTGTTGACGGGCGGAGCAGGCTCCTCGTTGTTCGCAGCACCCATCTGGGCCATCCGCTTGCCGGCCCCGAGCAGACCGACGCCGGCGTAAGCGCCGTAGGCGGGTACGGCGAGCCACAGAATCCAGGCCCAGTTGCCGAACAGAATGACCAGGACAACCGACGCCCATGTGACCCAAATGACGTCGAACATGTAGTCGGTCAAGCCCGCAGCGGCCAGGTCCTCGCCGGAGGTCTTGAGACCGCCCCCGGCGTCATACTTGGGACGTCCGGCATTTTCCAGGACAAATTCGCAGACCAGAGCGGGGGCGGAGAGCAGGAAGAACCAAAAGAGGGAGCGGGACTTGAAGAGGAAGTGGAAGAGGAGGAAGCTGATATTGACGACGGCAGAGCCAATGTGGAGGTTGTTGAGGGCTGCGGCGTTGGATTTGGCCCTGTCCTTCTTTGCCTTCTGTGCCATGGTTCAGGTGGGTGAGGGATGCTCTGGGGTATCTGACGAAAGCTAGTTGCCGATGAGAATGTCAATATGGTGTTCAATTGAGTTTCTTGACGATGATGTTCACCTTGAAGTGGAGACAATGTTCCGGCGAGTAAAAGACAGGTTGCGGCCGGGCTGGAATTTGAGGCTGAAAAGCGGGAGTGACGAAATTCCAGAGAAGCAGTCGATGTGACTGGTGTGGCTCACGCGCGCGCGGGGGTCCAATGGACGTGAACGGACGGACGGCGAGAAGTGGAGCACCGAGTAGGAAAGGTGGCGGGTGGATGTCTTTGGCGCAAGGGGCGAGCAACGGGAGGGCGTTGCGACCTTGGACCGACCTATGGGGGTCGGGTGGAATGGGGGGGGGCTGGCGATAGGGAAGGGGGCTGGTACTTGGGAGTGGCGGCCTTGGCAGAAAGTGCCGCTGACTGGGCGCTTCGTCCTGCCGGGTTGCTTGGGCAATGAAAAGTGATGGCCGTCGCTGAGGCATCGCGTGGGCCAATCAAGCTTGCACCGACACAACACTAGGCGCGAGGTCAACACCCAAGCTTGCACCAGTACGTGTGAACCGCCTTGGGTGACACCTTCACGACCTTCTCTGTTTCCCTCCCGCCACCCCGCCATCCCACGGAAAGTGCACGGCTAACCTGACCTGACCTGGCCTGACGTCTGTAGCCTGTTGACTTTCAGGGCCATTCTCGTTTTCACAGTGCTTATCCCTCTCCTACTGGCGCTCAGCACGCACCATTTCAGCTTCCGCCTCCCGTTCTGGTCCTATTCTGCTCCGGCCCCCATCGTCCTCTTTTCCCTTCCTCCGCGTTCGTTTTCTTAACGCTGTTACGTGTGCGCGCGCGTGACTTGCTCAGTGTATTTTATTGCGCCGCGCTCTTCTTGGAACACCCTGTTTGGTCGTTTCTGATGGACGACGAATTTATCTTGTGCCGCTGCGAGGAGCCGATACTGCTGCACATTTGACTCGTCAGTGTTGAGAGGGAGAGTTCGTCGCTGCGTTTCTCTGCCACTCGCCGGGGAAACCCAAACAATACACACGCGGGACCCACCACGCAACGACCGCCCTTCTTCGCCCCGACAGGGACGCAACGGCAAGAACAAAAAAATACCCATTGAACCACCACGACGACCTCGCGACCCTAGCCGTCGCTCTCTCGCAGCATTTCCGGAATCCATTCGGCCGACCACCTCCGTCTGTTGCTGCTTTTAATTTTTAATGCCTCTGAACCAGCCGATAGGAAACGCGCTTTGCAATCCATCAATCTATCCCCTTGCTGCTCTTGGCCTCAGGCTCCGCGCAACAACCGTCCTCCTCGAAATTCACCGACGCAACTTTTTGCGCTTTGCACAAAATTCCATATCCAAGCTCGACAGAGCTCAATCGACGCCTCCAAGGTTCCCTACCTTCCGCAGCTGCACGCTGAGTGCACTCGTCGACCGTGGCTAGTAACCGCGAATCCCCAGCCTTTCCACCTCGACGACTGTTGCACATCCCACGCGAGATCCCATGGCCATAAACTGCCCTCGACGTTAACGCCCTCCGTCGACCCGCCCTACTTCTCTCTACACCACGCCCCGAACATGGCACCCACGAGTGCAGCCATTACAGGCTGCTACGCCAGGTTGTCTACTACCATGTCGACAATAACGCCTACGAGAATGCCCTCTTCTTCGCTGAGAGGCTAAGCGCACAAGATCCGAAGTCAAGCGAGTCTGCACACCTCTTGGCCCTCTGCCACCTTCGCCTCGGTGACCACAGGACCGCCTTCGAAATCAGCAGGCCCTCTGCCTCCCGTGGAACCAACCTCGGTGCTGCCTGGGTCTTTGCGCACGCATGTATGAAGATGGAACGCTACAAAGATGGGATTAACGCCCTGGAAAAAGCGCGGGAGAAGTGGGTTGGCAAGATGAACCTGGGCAAGCACACCACCTCGACTCGGTCACTATATCCAGACGAGGCTGCTGTCCTCTGTCTGCTGGGCAAACTGTATCGGGCGTATGACGACAAGCGGAGGGCCATCGAGTGTTTCGAGACTGCAGTGAGGGTCAACCCCTTCATGTGGGATGCTTTCCAGGCCCTCTGCGACATGGGCGTCAAGCTACGGGTACCCAACATTTTTCAGGTCACCGACCCTCTCACCCAGTCGTTCGAGTCGGAAGCCGCAGTGCTGTCACAGGAACTCAAGGAGAGCACGGCGAACTCCTTTGAGCCCAAGAGGCCCTCGGGTCGCACAGCTATCGACTCATCCGACCCCTTCAATCTCCACCGGTCCTCCACATACCAGGACATGCCCTACAGCGCCAACATGTTCGCTGCCGAGGCCGAAGAGAACGACTTCATGTCCAAGATCACTGCGGCAAGGTCAAGGCTGGCACCACCATCTACCACCAACGGCGACCTAGATCTGATGGAAACACCTACAGGTCCGGTGTCGATGCCGGAGGTTCCGACCATGCGCTCAACCTTTGGCGCCGCCGAACCACCACAGGCACCGCCTCGGAGAACTAGGACTGCTCAGGCCGTAGAGCCCGGCTTTTTGGAGGCACCACCAAAGATGAGCTACAAACTGGGCGGCGTCAGGAGAAGCACCAGAAGTCAAGATAGGGAGCAACAGCTGCCCGTGGAGCTGCATTCTGACACCGGCACTGGCACCGCAGCCCTGCGACCAACAGTGGCACCTACAGAACGGAAAAGAACAGTGTCTGGGCACCCTGTTTCCCGACAACACTCTGACGAAGCCAGTGCGCCCGCGCAACGGAGAAGCGCAAGGCTCAACATGTTCAACAAACCATCGATCATGAAGTCGAATTCCGGCGCCGCCACCATCGGCGCTACTACGGGTCGCGAGCTGAAGAAGGCTAGGCCCCAGATCTCTCGAATAATGCGACCTGGGTCTAGTGGCTCAAGCGTCGGTAGGGTCGTCAGCGGCAACCGCAAACCCATCGAAGACAGCGGTATGGATGTCGACCATGCTGAGACCACACGCGTGAGAGAGCCTCATGCAGTGCAATACGCAGCACCGAAAACTGCCCCCTTTGAGCCCGATCACGTCAAAATCGAGGAGGCTCTCAAATGGGTAATGGAGTTGCTGAAAAAGTTTGCGTCTGGTTATTACTCGCTCAAGGGTTTTCGTTGCCAGGAGGCGTTGCAAATATACGCTTCGCTGCCGCGGAGCCAGCAAGATACCCCCTGGGTCCTGGCGCAGATGGGACGGGCGCATCATGAACAAGCCGCATACAAGGATGCTGAGAAGTACTTCAGAAAACTCCGCGTCATGGCACCCACTCGGATGGAGGACATGGAGATATATTCGACCATTCTCTGGCATCTGAAGCGCGAGACCGATTTGTCTTTCCTCGCGCACGAGCTGGTCGATGCCGACTGGACATCACCGCAAGCGTGGTGCGCCCTAGGCAACGCGTGGTCGCTAGCACGAGAGCACGAGCTGGCGTTACGTTGCTTCAAGCGGGCGACACAGCTCAACCCAAAGTTTGCGTACGCTTTTACTTTGCAGGGCCACGAACATGTTGCAAACGAAGAATACGAAAAGGCTCTCAGCGCCTTCCGCAAGGCCGTCACGGCTGACCGGCGCCACTACAACGCCTACTACGGCATAGGCCAGGTTTTTGAAAAGCTCGGCAACCACGAAAAGGCCTACGTACACTTCCACACGGCATCCGATATCAACCCGACCAATGCCGTCCTCATCTGTCGCATCGGAGCCATCCTCGAGAGGCAGAAGCAGATGATGGCCGCATTGCAGTTCTACAGCAAGGCCACAGACTTGGCACCGCGAGCGGCCGTGGTCCGCTACAAGAAGGCGCGAGCCTGATGAGTCTCGGCAAAATCGACCTCGCCGAGAAGGAGCTGCTCATCCTGAAGGATATGGCCCCTGACGAGGCCATGGTGCACTTCCTCCTTGGCAAGCTGTACAGAAACATCAACGAGAAGCAGATGGCGGTGCGCGCCTTCAGCAATGCTCTCGCTCTGGATCCAAAGGTGAGACCTCAGAAGCTGTCATGTGGTTCTTGTTGCTGACAATTTTCGCAGGCCAGTCAGTCTATCAAAGACGCCATCGAGAGTATCGAGGATGACATGGGAATGGAAGACTCTATGATGATGTAGCATGACGGCACGACGGTAATGGCTGCCTAATGCCAATGTTGTTTGACCCTGCCGACAGGAGCAGGAGGACATGCGGGATTGATTATTTTTTCTAGGGGCGCTGCCAGAATTGGAGACGAGTCCGAGTACGTACGAGAAGACGATGACAAGTTCGCCAGGCTTGGGTTTGGGCATGGTATAACAGCACGATGACACGGGTTCATGTTTGTTGGCGTGCTGCATGGCATCGGCGTTTAGGAAAGCAAAGCAGGGGAAGCATATTGGTTTGGGAAGGGCTCGATGGTCGGCTCTGTTGTAAATCAGCGCCCTAGTCGGCGTTGCGACCGTGACACGGAAAATAGTTGGTCGTGAAAAGTAATGCATCACCTAAACCTGCTGGATTCTCTTTGAGCCTGATCGAAGCTGACGGGAGGCGTGGGGTTGGGCAACTGGGTCCGGCAGGATGAGTACCCAAAACCTGGCTCATCGGGTGAGTGTCGATGTCAACGTTAAGTCCGCAGTGAGAGATTTATCCTAAATGCAATCCCACAGGTGCTCATGGCACACCATGATACACTGCATTCAAACTACACAGGAAGCACGCAGGAAAGAAGAAGAGAGCAGGGGGGGAAACGTACAACAGTGGGATCCGAGCCCCAAAGCTCCAGCAGCCACGGTTGTCAGTCGCTTTTCGGTAACCAGAGGATCCTTGTGACCTCCTCGCTCAAGCTCCCCTGCCGCCAGCCCCGCGGACTGCTGTTGATGAACAGAGAGGTACAAGCTCCCTTACATGTCTTTCCTTTCAGATCCTGCGCGGACTGCGAATTGTCCTCTACGACTGCCGAGCCACGTGAGTGTGCCGAGCTTGATTTAGGCGTCACCACCCACATGATGTTGCAGGTTTCACAAATTGTCTATTTGGGTAGAAACGTCCTGAACTGATGGTGAGCGAGTATGTCCTGAAGCGGGGCGGGCTTCACATTCGAGTCTTTCTCACCACCTCAGACGACAACACTGCTTCATCTCGCCTGAAGGACCTCTTATCCATCAAGCCATGATGCCATTATCCATGGATCAAATCAACACGAACCCTGTACCATGCCACGTGGGATCATATCGGACCGAAGTACTATAGGTGAACACGGCCATCGGTGCCGTCGTTGCCTGGGTCCCCGAGCAGCCTTGTCGGAACGGCACTTACCCCCAAACCGTGGTGAAGATGAACGGTTCGAAGAGAGGCTGGAAGCGGCTTCGAGAACCCCCAGAATGGGAATCGGCAAAGGAAAGGTGATCCTGTGGGACCGGCCCCCTTGCATGAACTCCCGCCAGTGGGGAGAAATAAATCAGCCAATCAAAAAATCAGGTTGCCGCTTTGCGAGGGCGAAGCAGGCGCCGGCGAGCCAGAAGTGCGGGAAGGGACATCTGCCTGACGCGTGACAGAAAAGGAGACCGGGCCTCTGCGTTGGAGAAGGAGCTCGGACCAGTCTGTATTCACTTGCACTTGTCATGTTGCATGTGGTTCTGCTTCGGGCAACTAGCGCACACCCCTGCTCAGGAATGGCTCTTGCTGTTTGGCTGCTTCTCCCCTTCGAGTCCTCCCTGCTCCCAAAGATGAACTGGGAAAAAGCCGTGCACGTACCGTCCCCGCCCAGCAGTAATTTACAGCCCAAAAAACGCGACTGCTCACCCGCTCAAACAGCGCTTGCAACAGAAAGCGACCTGCCAAATACCCAGCAGAAAATAGGGACCTTACCGTTTCGCTGTTTTTCAGAAATCGAGGCACTCGCCCAATCGGGACTAGCCTACTGATCCGACCTTGCAAAGCCGCACCGCACAATCAGTAACCGTCCCCCCAGACTTGCAGCACCGCCTTATTTATTTCTTCCCCCCTCTTCTGTCTTGTTTATCCCCATTCCCACTCCTCTCACCTCTCACACCTAGCAACGTATCCATCACCAACTCTCCCAACTACAACAAACGTCATCAAAGACGCGCTTGTTCCCATCCACTCAGGAAACATCCACTTCAAACAATCTCATCACAATGACTGGACGTAAGTACCATCTATCTCCTGCAGCCGTCGAGATGTATGCGCGCCTGGATCGTGGTGGCTACCCCGCGGTTGAATGGGAGAGGGTCCATCGGCATGCGTCTTCTGTTTTCGGAACGCGTCTCGCCTACCCATGTTCCATGGCGCCACTTCGCATCCAGGTCGCATCACGACAGCATTCTCGAACTCTTCCATGATCATGACACTAACCTTCCCCAGGCGGCAAGGGCGGCAAGGGCCTCGGAAAGGGCGGTGCCAAGCGTCACCGCAAGATTTTGCGCGACAACATTCAGGGTATCACCAAGCCCGCTATCCGTCGTCTCGCTCGTCGTGGTGGTGTCAAGCGTATCTCTGCCAGTAAGCTCAACCAGATGTCACTGCCACCATTGATGTTTTGCTGACATGCTTTTCCTACAGTGATCTACGAGGAGACTCGTGGTGTCCTCAAGTCCTTCCTTGAGGGTGTCATTCGTGACGCTGTCACCTACACTGAGCACGCCAAGCGCAAGACTGTCACCTCCCTGGACGTTGTCTACGCCCTCAAGCGCCAGGGCCGCACCCTGTACGGTTTCGGTGGTTAAGCTTGTCGCTCGTTTTTCAACACTGCTTGGGCTTTGCTTTCGCGGTCTGGATTCCATGGCGCCGTGGCATCCAGGCAGTTGACAGCGAAGACTCGTGGTGGATGGCTTGGTCTTTTATCTCACGGTAATGGGGACATGGATACAATCACGTTGGTTTACGGCGTTGGGGATCACGAGAATCAGGGAATGATAGTACTCTCAAGGCGTCGATAGGCAGACGCTTTGTCTGAAATGCAGCACCGAAATGGTGATTTGAACATACCTAAATCTGGGCACGGCGCCAACGTGATGGTCGTGGCGTGTCTTATTTACCTTTGCATGCCTAAACTCACCAGTGATGATTTAAGCCAGCTATGCCAATAATGCACGGCCTGATAAATGTGCGTTGCTTTATTACAAGTATTTCCTCCCCGCCGCCGCCACCCGTGATCGAAACACAGGGCTCCTGACTTCCATATTTACCCTGTAGAATGGGCTCATGATGGCCTTGACCCAGTTTTCGTACACCTCTTGAAAGAAGTTCTTGATGGCCTCCTCGGTCGCGGGGCTCGTGGGGTTGGCGCCGATGGCCGTCGACGACCGCGACGGCGCCGTGCTCGACGGTGCCGAGGCTGATGTAATAGGAGGAACTTGACGTTGCCGGCCGTGACGAAGCATGAGACGTAGTTGTTGAAGAACTTGTCGACGATCTTGAGATACCTGGGCAGGTCGATTTGCATTAGCCTTGTTTCGCCGAGCGCAAACGCGCCTGTAGATGTATGATGAAGCTGCAACGGGCGAGGCTGCATAGACCCCAGCGTTTTGGAAAGAAAAAGGAAAAGGAAGGGGGAAGGAGAGAAGGTGACTTGCATCTGCCCCTGCGCCCACTGCACCTCCTCGACAATGTCCAGGCTGCTGTGCAGGATGAACTGGTTCAAGTGACGGATCTGCTCGTTGAAGCGTGACTGGCCGTCCCCTCCCTGCTTGGAGGTGCCGAACTCATACTCGAAGAGAGGGTTATCCTGGGTACCGACGACGGCGAAGTAGTACGACATTGTTCTTCCTCCCTTCCCCGACGCAACATGAGTAGAAGGGCGATGAATGTGGTGTTGGTAGTTCGTCGTCGGCGGGTTTCGTGGGGGTTGAATAAAGATGCGCTCGTTCGCTGCTTCAGGGGAAAGTATGCGCTTCTCGGGAATCGATGATATGGTATTTCAAGGCGCAAGTTATCGCGAGCGGGCCGTTGTGAGGTGTGGTGTCGTGGAAGGGCGTTCCGGGGGTTATCTTGGAGTGGGATTGGAGATGGGCCGGATTGAAGCTCTCGCGGTTGTGCCTCTCACCGAGTTCCCGCTGGAGCGCCGATAGCAAGCACCAAGCAGCCAACGGTCATAGGTGCAGGTCCCGCCGGGGGGCTGCAGGGCGGTGGAGAACTTGCTGGGCCGCATCCAGCACAAGCGTGGCCGAAAGTTGTCAGGGTGCACGCCTGGGAAATTCCGGCGCGCACTCCAGTATCTCAATGGATTTTGGTCCCACTTTTTCCCGGCTCGTAGGCCAGCTCCAAAATTTCCCTACTGTCGGATTCGAACGTTTGGACTGACGACCCGTGCTCCTGAGCATCACACACACCCTTCCCACGAACAAACGACGACAACGAACCACGGCCGCCTAGGGAAAGACGAGGATCCCCATCTGATCCGCGAGCCACCGACCGAAGGAACCGGCCCCCCCAGGCCTCAATCCTCAATTTCACGAACCTAGGCCGGTACAGTCCACACATCCCACACAATGTTCGGAGCCTTCCGCATGACCTCCCCCCTCTCGAGCGGCCTGCTCTGGAAGATCCCCTGGCGGCTCTCCAAGTTTCAGAAGCGGCGTCAGCGCCAGCGTCTCCGGGCCGTCGACGACGTGATCGCGACTGTGGACGCGGCGCTCGCCAAGAAGGGCGAGACGGTCGCCGCGCTCGAGCGGTGGAAGGAGGAGATGCCGACCGAGGCTGAGATGCTGCCGCGGGACAAGTACACCATGTTCGACCG
This sequence comes from Colletotrichum coccodes, assembly GCA_020466075.1. Lineage (NCBI taxonomy): Eukaryota > Fungi > Ascomycota > Sordariomycetes > Glomerellales > Glomerellaceae > Colletotrichum > Colletotrichum coccodes. The sequence continues at coordinate 19,287 of JAIMZG010000597.1, forward strand.
CAAGGAGAAGAAGTATCGCAAGGGCATCCACAGTACGTTCCCGGCTCGTGAAGCGACGGCGGGGGGTAGAACAGGACGAAGTTGGCTAACGATCCGTACAGAGCTTCCCAAGTGGACGAGAGTCTCGCAAAGATTGAACCCGCCGGGTTACTAAACGATGTCGTGCTGGGATGGCCGATAGGCAATTGGTCGGAGGCAGCGGGAAGAGTCTATCAAGGGGGGGTAGGGAACAGACGGTCATCTGGAGGAGGACGACCGGAAGAGGAATCAGATCCGTGTACGAATATGTACTCTACGCAACTCGAACCTTTGCGAGAATGGACGGCTCCTGTCAACAGCGCAGTGGACAGGTAGTGTTTCAAGTTTCGCAGAGCTCCCTGTATATTACGCATCTGTATGGGTTCAGAAGAAAGACTGGCCAATGTAGAGCTGCATGGAATCACGAGTGCTCATCGAAAGCACCAAAAACACAATACCTCCAATTCAGCGCTGACGTAAACCTTGAAGAGTCCTTGACTGTGTTGTAATTGAGGGTATCGAATCCCAAAAGCCTGCCTAGTTGCAAAAGCATCGTATCCCACCGCCCCTCCACCCTTAATAAAGAAAATGCGTTTCACGCAACCGTTTTGCTTTTGATGCTGTCCTCTCTCTCTCGCAGACGTTCCTAACCCTCTCAAGCGTGCCTCTCCTCTCCCTCACTCGATCCGTACTTTCTCATCGCGTCTCCTCATAATCACCCATGCGATCATCCCGATCCCTCTGCATCTGAATCGCCCTGCCCAGCCCACCTCGTCCCTCGTCGTAGTCCTCGCGGTATTCGTCGCGCACCTGGCCGCCGCTCTTTCCGCGGCCGTACTGCCGTCCCTCCTCGAAGCCGGGGTCCAGGTCGGTGCGGATGACGCGCTCGTCGAGCTTGGTGCCGCCAATGTACTTCATGCAGTCGAGGGCGTCCTGGTGGGTGTAGTACTCGACGAAGCAGAAGCCGCAGGGTGTCTTATTGAAGCGGTCGAGGCCCATGACGAGGCGCTTGATCTCGCCGCACTTTGAGAAGAGCTCGTAGACCTGTTCCTCCGTGGTGTAGAAAGAGAGGTTGCCGACGTAGAGCGTTGTGGCAGTCGCGAGGGGGTCCTCGGGCAGGGGCTCGTTCCTAGAGGCAGCTTCATCTTCGGCGTCGCGGGCTTCGCGGTGGTCGGTTCTTCTGCGCTTGTTCTGGAGGCCTAGGTGTTAGCACATTGGCGATGCTCACTTGGTGAGAATAGGAAAACAGGAAGCTAGAAATAATACCTTGTTGTGGTAGTATGCGCTCGGTCTGTCGAGGCGCTCGACTGTGTTCCTGTGGCGGACCTGCATTTTCGGAAGACTCTGAAAGGATGTGAGGTTTCGTGGTTGGAGGCCAATTGGTTCCAGTGCGGTGGTGTAAGTGGGCTGGAGTTTAACGTCCAGTATGGATGAAGAGGCGGCAGCAACAGATGTCGAGGGAAGGGTACTCAGGTACCTCAGGCAGGTGCACCTTGTAGGCTTTCTCCGGTTGGTCTCTCAGAACGAAGTCCGTGCACGGACTCCTCTTAAGTTACTGCCATGTAGCTTTAAGATCTGCACGCTCAACTTCATTACTTCGTCCCCCCCCCCCCCGGTAAGGACAGCAACAACGCTGTACTCGGGTAAAAGTCTGTTTATCCATTTTCATTTCAACTGTACACATCTAAACCTGTCAAGTCATGGATGGGCGGATGTCCTTAGTATGGATCGACCAAAACATCTTAATCGAAACCAATGGCACATAAAATTCGGACCACGAGATCTGGCGGATGTCCTGAGAAGTCTTATCCCAACTACTGTTCAAGCCCAAGACGGATGGTTTTGCTCATACAGGGATTCGCATCGTGAGTGAAACGGGACAATGACATATCAAAACCGTTGTCCGCGTGAGGCGACCACACGGTATCAGCAGTCGGCAGGCACTTTCTCAACGCCTTGCTCTGTGAGTTATAGCGATGAACTGCGCAAAAATTGGTTGATGGCAGCAATAAGGTATGATGTTGGCAATGGAAGTTAGTGCTGGTGGACTTCCAGCACGGACGACTTACATACATACTCCATCGGCCGTTCTGATTGGTGCAGCACTGGCAAAGCAGCCAGAGCCGGGAAAGCTTTGGGTGGGTCTCGGTGTGGAAGGCTGTTAGCAACCGCGTTTTTTGACCGGGAACAACTTTATCAACCACCTCATCCAGCAAACACCACAAAAAAGATCAACGAACAACACTCGAGCTCGACTGCGCCTGTACAACACATCTCACACTACGAAAACTTGCAAAAGTCTCTCGACGACACGGTCTTCCGGCCACATAGGGACGCAATGCCCAAGGTCAAGAGCTACTCGGCCCCATGGCTGTCCCATGGACCCGGCCATAGCTTGTTCGCGCCCTCGAGTGATGCTGCCTCCAAGGCGTTGAGCGCGCCATCGCCCTATTCGTCCAAGAAAAAGAAGACCCCCGGTCCAAGGCGAACCATTGCGAGAAGAGGCACCGAAGTATTCGTCGCTGTAGGCAAGGAATTGCGATGGGGCGACCTGGCATACCTGAAAGAAAAGTGGTCGACGAAGCATGCGCACCGTCGCATGGGCAGCCGTGTCAAACGGGAAGACTCGACGCAGTCTTTTGACGACGAAGCGATTCCCTTGACCGAGGAGGCTGCCACGGCTCAGGGCTTCCGAGTAGGTTACAGATTTAAAACAAGAAGAAGGCGATCACTAACGGCTTTCACAGACTATCAAAACACCTGTCGCGGACGACATTCGCCAGCTCGTCATCTCCCCAAACTCCGATTATCTCGCTATTTTGACGACGCATACCGTACACATCTGCGTAGTACCCGACTCTTCGCACCTCACGGCCGAGGACAACGGGCCCTTGAGACCCAAGATCTGGACGCTGGGACCCACGACTCACGTCACCTCGCGATCGTCAGTTGCATCAGCTGTCTGGCATCCCCTCGGCGTTAAGGGCTCTTGCTTGGTCACCATCACGACTGATGCCATTGTGCGCGTTTGGGAGCTGTCCCTTACCGATCGGTGGTCATTCGACTCTCCCACACTCTCAATCGACCTCAAGAAGCTGGTGGACGGCACGACCCTGGACCAGGATTTTACTGCATCTACAGCTGCTACAAACGCCAGCTTCTCACAGTATTCGCTGGAGATGCAGGTTGCCTCGGCTTGTTTTGCTGGCCGCGGCTCAGGTGGATGGAGCCCTATGACTCTCTGGGTCGCCATGAGGGAAGGCGATGTCTACGCGTTGAGCCCTCTGCTGCCCCAAAAGTGGGCGCCGCCTCCGACTTTGGTCCCGTCGCTGTCTGTTTCCATCGTCTCCAAGGTGGCTGCCTTGGAGGACGATCCCGCTGTGTCCGAGAAGGATAAACTTCTCGCTCAGCAACAGCTCGAGTGGATGGGCGATTTGGATTCTCAAGAGCCTCAGGTTCTCGACACAGCGCCAGGCGAGGAAACTGTTGAGGTCTACACACGCCCCTCTCGGCCGGGGGTCATCCCAAGGCTCCAAGGGCCGTTTGAGTTCGACGCCGATCCCGAAAGCGAGGACGCCGGGGATGGTCTGCTGACGGACATCATCGTAATCGGGAAGAAGGTCGACACCGACGACCTGATGATGGGCGAGGACGAAGACCTTGATTTTGACGACGGAGATCAGGAGGGCCTTTCGTTGTCGGTCATCTGCCTGCTGTCCACCACCGGTCAGGTCCGCGTTTACCTGGACTTGGAGGGTGTCGAAGCACAGTGGCTCCCACCCCGAAACAAATCAAAGCTTGGACGCCTTTTATCCATTTCCAATCCGCCATCTCTATTGACGTTCCAGTGCATCGATACGATGTCTGGGCAGGAAATGAACGACGACGCTTGGCCGACTTTCTCGTCGGATGTCATGTCACGCTACTCGGTTTTGTCACTTCTTACGTTGGCGTCACGTTCCTCTCCTTTTCTCCTTGGGTTTTCCGTCTCGAGGGCGAGCTCTCGGGCGAGTCAGAGGCGGGCTCTGACTTCCGTCTCGGCCTCCTCGTCAATGGGCAGAACTCTATCAGAGAAAGACTGTACACCCACTCTTCGAGCGATGTCAACGTGCCGCTCGCAGCATGCACCGCCATCCGTGACCCGGATTTGGGGTACTTCCTTCTATTAGCCACCCCGTACGAGCCGATCGCCTTGACCTTTGACACGCCCGAGGACGACTTTTCACCCATCCGCCACGAAACACCGTACGAAGAGAAGCCTGCCACTATGGAACCTCTGGACTTCTACGAGCCTCGTCCAGCTTTCCAGCCATCTCATGCTTTCGAGCAACAGTCCGACCTCCCTGAGCTGATCAACAGACTCCGCAGCTCACGCCACAAGACCATCTTGAACCAGGAAATCCGACTGTCACCGGTTACACTCCAGATTCTTACGGATGCCCACCGCATCCTGGGTGAGGATACTTATCGCCTTGGCACAGCCGTGGCAGAAATTTTCCGCCGCTGTGCCACTCTTCAGGACGAGCTGAAAGACCAGATCAAGAAGGCGAACGAGGTCAAGGAGAAGATTGATAAGATCGCGGGGCACGACAAGGACGGGGAAGGCGAGAGCGACGACGTCAGATTTGAAAGGCGCATTGCCGAGGCACAGGAACGGCAGAAGCGGCTCAACGAGCGGCTAGAAGGCGTCCGCAAGTATGTTGGCAAGGCTGCGACCAGGGAACTCAGTGCCAAGGAGAAGGCTTTCGTGGAAGAGGTCAAGAGCATGGACGCTAGCGTCATGGGATCATCCTCGGCAGACAGTGCGGCAGCAAGGCAGCAGAAGCAGCTGAGGAAACGTTTGGAGGACGTGCAACGACTTCGGGACGAATTGGTGGGAGAGGCGGAACAGATACAGAAACAAAGCGAGGGCGGCAAGGACGGGAAGGGTTCGCCGTCGTCGACGGTATCGGATTTGAAGATCCCTACAGAGATCCGTAAGGCCAAGTTGCAGCAGGTTATGGCTCTCCTCTCACGCGAGACGGCTCTGGTTGAGGCGGTAAGCTCGCGGCTAGAGCGTCTCCAGACGTAGTAGTGTGGAGTTTTGGCAGTTAGGGTTGGATGGCAAGATACCATTTAGTTGTCGCATTCGACCTCGCCTCATTTGGTGCCCAAGAGCGACACAAAGGCGTTCGTCACATTAACGGTTGAGCCACAGAAGCGCGGAGCAGCTGTACACGAGTGACCAAATGTACAAGGGGCTTGAGAGCAGATACAGGGCAGCATGAGAACAATGAGGAACCACGGACGATTGTTTCGGGTATTGCGAACGCACAACCGTTCTATGACTTGACGTTGGATCGAAGCAACGGGGCCATCTAACTCGGGCAGCGATTTTCTTCAGGGCCGTCTCGTGCCCGTTTACCGTGTCTTTGTCCTGCAATTGGCGCAAGGAAGATGCCGGTCGGTATGGATATACGCCACAGCCTCGAATTGCGAAGTCGTCAAAAAGATTTTCGGTATCGTCCAGATAGCTGAAGGAGCCATAGGATCGGCGTCGTGTAGCCAAGATTCGTGTTGGATCTTGGAAGCCCCGATCCAATCAGATCACCACCAGCCTCACTTCCCTCGCCTGTCGAACGGTCCAAGTTCGCTGCGTCTACACTACCGGTGCCCAGTATCACCAGGTTGGGTTGCATGCCTAACGACCTTTGATTGAGAGACGCTGCCGACTGAGCTTGCCAGGGTATGAGAGTCAAGAACGCGCCTCGTATGCCGGAAGATGGGTCCCACGACCGTGAGCTTCGGACATCGTGGCATGCAGTAGCACCCGACGGTCGAGCCCATCACCCGGTCTACCCTCGTGGGCGAAGCTTGCGTGCAGCGTCACCTCCAGATTTTGCCCGGGAAGAAATCGTGGTGTGTCGCTCCTCCCGCTTTCCACGCTGTGCATCGTGCAGCATGCTTCGTCGTACGTGTGTGCGTATGTTTGTCCGTACCTGACGGGACACCTCCCCCCCATCCTCACAGACCACTCCCTCCTGGCCCTACCATCGATTGCGTCGTTTTGCAAGGTCCATTGGTTCGCTGCATCATCGGGATAGGGCCGTCTTCCAACAGGCATCACCCCCTCACACAACTACTTCAGCGCACATTCAACTTCAGACGAAGCCGAGAGATAATGGGGGAGGTGCATCGGATATTGTTCAGCTTATTTTCAACGCTTTCTTGTTTCGTTTTGCTTTGCTCCCCCAGCTCTGTGCGATGATCATCCGCCCTTGGGTTGCGAGCCCACGGTGCTTGCTGCGCTTTTCCCTTTTGCAATAAATCCGAGCGCTAATCGCCTTTATGTCTCAGATTGATCTTTTTGTGTTCTAGACATGACCTCTGGCTATGAGACTCGGGACATGCCAACCACTAGGCCCTGCACAACGGCCCGACGATGACGACAAGAAGCTGGAAACTGGAGCTGAAGCAGCAGGCAGGGCGGACGGGCGCAACGCCCAGGTCAATCGGTGTTGCTGGAACGCGTTGAACGAGTGATGTAACTGCAACCGCAGGCAGCAAGAGGCTTGCGAGCCGGTCATGATGAAGAATCGTGCGTATTCAGGCTTTTTGCAAGACACGAGGCACCGAGTGGAATGCCTTGTTATTTCGTCGCTCCCGCTACCCGTGCCAGCAAAACCGCCGAGAAACCCGACCAGCTGGCTCTTTGTATTCTGTTCTTAAACCTGGAGCTGGTGAGTGTCGTCCAGCCGACACGCCCGCCATCGTGGGACTTACGGGACGTGAGGCATTCAGTGAGCCGCATCGGCGAGGGTGAGAGAGAGATAAAAATGTGCAGACGCATGGAGGGACCAGGCACATCAGGCACACCAAGCTAACCGACCCATCATCTGCAGGGCGGCCCAGGGGGCACGGGATGGTCAGTCAAAAGTGACTCTTACAGGCAACTTGGTTCCAGGACAGGCCGCACGACGTCTACGGCCTCGCAAATGTCTCATTGGTGTCGGTTTGAGGGTGGTGTCTTTCTTCCATTGCAAGCTTCAAATCCTCCCCCTTCCAGCCAGTGGCTTGGCTGATTTCAATACTGCAGTCCCGAAAGAGGTACTACTTGTACGGATGCGTTCTCTTTACTTCCCTATCCCTCCTAGTGGCCGCTTGCCCTCGCTGATAGGGCATTTCACGCATAAGCATCCCACTCCAAAGATCAGATACTCGAATGTCCATCCATGGAGTGGGATAAGCTGAGGTTCACCTGCTCTGCTCGGCCTTGCGTCTACGTGTCTTTGCCTGCCCTCTCTTTTCCTTGCTCCCCGGACGACTCGGTACGTCCAGTCTAAGACCAGCAGACTTTTCTCCCGTTCCAGCCTTTTGTTTCGCCTCACTTTTCCGATTCTACACGCCAGTGCTGCCGTTCCAGAGCACAACTCGTGGGTTACCCTACCGCAACGGTATGGCCGAACGCCGTGCAGACCGTAAGCCCCTCATACATGCCACATTGGACGGTTTCCATGGGACGACGGCCTGGGATATGTTTCCGCGGGTGTATAAGAAGTCTCCTTGGCCTCGCGTTCTAACCCACTCGTCTTAGTCAAACTTTCAAGCTCTCAAGCCTCCTTTTCTGCATATGCTCGTTTTGTTGAACGATATACCTGAAGCCGCAACATTGTCAAGACGTACCGTACATACGGCAATGGCCCCCAATCCTCTATGTCTCGTATGGCGCGAGCAGATCATAGGTGAGATCCTTCCACGTCTGCTCCTGGCACAGCAGCTCGAGAGACTTACATGCATTCCTAGACAACCTCCGTCTGATCTCAGGCCGCAGTGCCCTCATTGACATCTACACGTCACGCCACCCCAACAAGTCGTACACTATCTATGCCGTCAAGGTCCACCGCGGTAAGCGCCAGGAAATTCTCTCGGCGACAGGGCGCGATCTGGAGGACGCCTTCGAGAACCTCCATACAAAGTCCTCCCAGGAGGTCTACCAGTTCATCGACGCCAATGGCTTCGCCTTCCCCCACGGGGTGAGGTCCGTCTCCGGCCATGGCGAGGATGACGATTCCGAAATCTCTGGTAGTGAGGCCTCGACTGTAGACTCCTCTGACGTGCTGTCTCTCTCTGCTGTCTCCTCTGACAGTGACAACAATAACATCAGGGCAAGAACAAAAAGGGGCAAGAAGGCCAAGTCGCCCCCCCGCCGCAAGAGCAAGCGCAATTCGAAGAAGCATTCCAGGCATCACGACTCGTCTTCCTCATCCGAAGAAGAAGTAGACAGCGACTCAGAACCTGAACAGGTCCCTCGAAGACGCCACGCTGCTGTTGCTCCCCTGGCGCGTCCATCATACATCCCTGCGCCGCCTGTCGCAGTCTCGCAGCCTCCTCCTCCTCCTCCCCCGGGCTGGAGAGGTCCTCCGACCCGTGTTTACCCCCGTGCCCCCACCAGCGGACCACCGCTGCCCCCACTCCCTAACTTTCCCCCGGGCATACGGCCAACGCCACCTCGAGGCCCAGCCGCCCACGTCCCGGCTATCCCTGGTGTTCCCTCGGCGCCGTCCAAGCCTGTCCGTCTCGTCATCAAATGGCGCGGCCACGGCGAGAAGAAAGTTGTTGAGCACTGCGCGCCGAGTCACCGCGCACTGCAGCGGACAGCGCTCACCCACGTTCGTTCACACTGGCAGACGTTCGAGAACGTTCTGGCGCAGGAGATGACGCCGGGACGGCTGTGGGGGTTGTGCGCCAAGGTGAGGCACGTCGCCTTGGGTAAGGACATGTACGCCATCTCGGCAGCGGGAGGGGACGACTTGGGCATGTACTTCAAGGCAGAAGATATCCCCAAGTTCGAGGTCGAGATCGATCACGACGGGAGCATCATGCCGCCTCCGCCGCCACCGCAGCCCCATTCCCAACATTAGTACCTTTGAGGGCTAGGTGTGGTGTGATTTGAGCAGCAACGGCCCCCCTTTCCCGGAGGTGAACTTGGCGCCGTGTGGTGTCTCTGTAGGCACACAACGCATACACGCATCTCTTGCAATGCCTTGCTTTTCCCGAGGTCACTTGCATGGGGGCTAGGGCCACAAAACTGAAGTTCGGGACATGGTGACAGCGATAGAGGCGCAAGCATGGGTCTTCTGCATTTTCTTGTATGTGTGTAGTGTGTTGGCAAGTTCTAGGATCTATACAGTGGGGGTACGGGCAGGCGAGGGCGTGAGTCATCTGTAGGATTGCAACGGAAGGGCGGTTCATAAAAATCCAGAATGCTACTTTGTTCATTCGAAGATGTTCTTTGAACTCTCGTACAGGTGCGGATAGTTCGTATCATCGTAAGCAACCTCATTGACTAATGGTATGTCGTACCAGGTGTCGTTATCTTCATCCTAGGGATATGTGACATTCGGTCAAACTTAGTTATGCGATCAAAACGGACAGTCATGCCATGGACGTCAGGGAAAATAGCCACGGGGGGGGGGGGTCATCAGTATCGAGGCGATACTCGAAAATGCTGCGCGGAGGCGGGTCTGGGGCCCGGATCGAAAGACAGAGAGGGTGGTGTGGTCTGCAGCCTCGCTGTACCACCTCACGCGGCGGCAGACGCCTCCTCGCCAATTGCAGGGCGCGCGGACGCGCGGTTAGTGTGACCGCCAAGGACTCTTGAAATACCGGGTAGTCGGTTGGGATTACGAGGGAGGTGGAGACCATGATGAATACATGGGGTTTACCGGATGGCGTTCGTTATTGGGCTATCCTGTCTCGGAGCTGGTTTGGAAGGGAGGCATGGCGATGCGGATCAGTGGGATACTCGGTGTGACGGTGAATTTCTTTATGTGATGAAAATGTTGGTTGGTGTACTCATCAATGTTCATGCTGTATTGGTTTATTGACCGATGTCGGTTTTGACGTAACGAAGGTCGTGGTGGACACGCAGGTTCGGTAAGGATTGTAAGAGTTTCGAGACAAGCGCGGCTGTCTCCTTTGTGCAAATGCCGTGATGATTCGGCGGCATCAGCATGCCCGGAAGACTGCATAAGAGAAACGCAGATAAGGAGGAGGAAGAAAGTGCACACACACACACACACACACACACACACACACAAAAGAAAAGAAAAGAAGAAGAGACGTATGAGCTTCCCCTCGGAAGTGCGCAAAGTCATCCAAACTCGAACCCACAACCTGCAGCTGAATCCAAGCTTACAATACATCCCTAACCAATATTCGACATTAGGAGGTTCACTCATGGCAGATCCTGGATTCTGTCCCTTTTACTGGTAGTTCAGGACCAATACGCACTCAAGATACAAGTTAGTGCTCCCTTCGACAATATTCCCGATGAATAGGCCCTGGCGAGTGAAATCGATTTGGTGTAAGAGAACGGCATTGTAAAGATACAAAGCCCCTCATGCCACATCAAATCGAGTTGAAACTGGATTGGATTCAATGAGTCATCTAGATCTTCAATGGTTATATGAGTCAACTGCACGAAGGATGTGTAAGAAGGTCTAAGTTTGTTTCGGTCGCAATCATACTTTACAAGCAGATGAAGCAAAGCTTTCCGCTACCAACGAATATTGTATTCTTTCTATGTTGTTCACAAAGAAGCCTTCAGGGCGCCCGTCACTGTATCAGTTTTTTGTCAAACACCAGATTACTTCCCATGCCCCAATACATCTATATAAACGGGTACCCCGGCGTCGGCAAGCTCACCGTAGCCGACGAGCTCTCGAAGCTGATCCCGGGGAGCAAGGTGTTCCACAACCACTTGGTAATTGACCCCGTTGCCGCGATGCTAGATCGAGGCTCCGAGGGATACGACGATTTGAGAGCAAACTTTCGCAGACATGCTTTGCATACTATTGCCACGCACCCGGTTTTGTGGGATACGACCTTCATCTTCACAGACTCTCGCGAATTGAGTGCCAGGGGGATTAAGATCGCAGGAGATTACCAGACAGCAGCTGCGGTGCGAGGCGTGCCGTTCATTTCGATTGTCTTGCATTGCAACTTCCATGAGAATCTGAAGAGAGTCGAGGGCAGAAGCCGCGTCGCCGAGGGTGAACGGCGTACGAAATTGACTGATGGGGAGATTTTGCGACAGGTCCGTGAGGACGAGATCTTCCGATTTGGAGGGAAGTTGGAGGTGGAGCTTGACATCACGGACATGAAGCCGGAGGAGGCGGCTAGAACGATATTGCAACGTGTGAATGCGGTAACCAATGAAATGCACGAGGCTGTGCGCCCGCCATCTTCATGAGATTCATCAAGCAACATTCATATAAACTCATTTTACTCATTTTGAAGAATATCAACGGCCTAGGGCCCGGTCTAGTCTATCCGCCCTGTGCTCCATATGTTCAACCCGACCTTGACGCCTTTCTTAACCGGCAGCCCGGCGTGCCACGTCTCGTCATACCCAACACCGCTCCCATCGGCGCGGAAGTTCTCCCAGAAAACCGCATTCCCAGGAACAGGCTTAAACACTACACCCTTCTCGTCCTCGCCACTTTCCCCCTTTCCCTCCTCCTCTTCACACTCCACAAACCGACACCACCTCTTCCTGGCCCCAGGGACCCTCAACAACGGAAACTCCGTCCCGCCCCGACCAGCCCTCGCCCCCGTCCTCGTCGCGGGCGTCGACCCAGACCATCATGCTGCTCACCCGGCCCCACCCGCCGCGGTTCGCGCTCCAGTCGAAGTGGTACGAGTAGTGTCCGCCCTCGACGTAGCGCTGCGTCCGCAGCCTCTCGATCCAGAGCTCCTCGCGCAACCCTGCAGCGCGCGGGCGCGAGCCTCGATGCAGCGGACGACGTCGGTGCGCGGGACCATGGCGACCTCGGACTCGCGGATTGAGGTGTCCCGCTGGACGCCGGCGCCGTCGTGGGTTATCGTTGAAGGTTCGAAGATGGGTTGGCTGAAGCGGGTAAGAATGGATGGCGTTTGAGATTCATTGAACCGGGCATAGGAAGGTAAGCCATGGCAGACTGCGGCCTCTCATTGAGATGGAGAAAAGACCGGAAGCTGGCATCGGATGCTTGAGAGAGAAATGAGAGACAGCCTTACCTGATCTCGAGCAAATGCGCCCTCTCCTCGGGACTCAAAAACCCCTCAATGTACAACACCAGCGGTTCCTTGGAGAAGATGCGCACCGAGTAAGCGTCTGGCGGACACAAGAGCGCCGTGGCGTTGGGATACTCGATGGCGAGGAGCGACTCGTTCATCTGCGGCCGGGGCGTGCGAACCATCCGGCCTCGGCCGCCGCTCCCGGACGGGGAGAAGAGTTGGGCAATGGGGTCGGAGAAGAAGACGAGGATAGCCACGAGGCCGATGACGTAGGATATCATGGTTGCCGTAAGGTTTTACATGGGCATGATCATCGGCTATAAGAAAGATTCAACTAAAATAGAGTTTAGACGGAGAGAAGAGTAACTGATAAATTGCAAGACGTCTGAGGTGCTCAGGCGATGTTAATTTAGAGGTCTTCCCCGCCGTTGCGTCAAGTGTTGGGAACTCCGCCACGCCCAGGGCCGTGCAAAGCCGCAGCACACTGTGCGTCGACTTGAGACCTGGGAAATGCGAGAAGATCCTCAATTTGAATTAGACCGGACTGGCCAGTTTGTCAGACTTCGGCAACCAAGTGTACTGAAATTACTGCTTCTTCTTCTCGTCGACTTCCCCACTCTTCCGGTACCCCGACTTCGAGTATGAGACCACAAGCCTCCACAGAACCCACGCGAATCCCACCACTATCGCGGCCGCCGTCCCGATCCGAACCCACTCGGCCTGCCCGGCCTCGAGGACCGGCACTCGCACGGTGCTCATGAGCCGACCACCGCCCTCGGCCGCCGACGCGGTAACCGGTCGCGGATTGACGTGCCAAAACACCGTCCTCGGCCCAAACAGCGCGTCGTAGCCTAGGTTGACCCTCTCGAACGGGCTGCTCGGGAACTTGGTACCTTCCTCGGATGAACACGCCCAAAACACGGCCGGGTAGGGGACCTCAACGTCCGTGTACCCGCCGGCCGCCGGTTCGAGGTAGCGCAGGTGCAGCGGCACCTCCGCCGTCCATTCTTCGTCCTTTTCTGTCGCCGGCGGCGTAAGCTCGAGCAGGACGCCCGAGCCCCACGGCTTCGTGGCGTACGCGGGTGCCTCGAGGTCGACGGGTGAGGTGGAGTAGCGCAGCGCCGTGAGATTCTTGGACTTTAGAAAGAGGTCGTCGGCGAGCTGGTAGCGGTCGGCGAAGACGGTCTTGGGGAGCGTGAGGTGCGCGTGGATGGCGCAGTAGGCGTCGTCGACAGGCAGCTTGGCCGAGGTGAACCGGAGCTGCAGTGTCGGGTGCAGGCCGGTCGGCTCGAGGAACTTTGCCGAGAAGGAGCTCGGGCGGGAGGAGGCGTCCCCGTGCAGGCGATGGCGGGCAGGCAAGTTGAAGAGGACAGGAGACGGCTTCTTGTGCTCGCCAAGGACCGTGAGGACGCCCGCCATGCCGATCTCGTGGGGCTCCGGCTTCGCGGAGGAGTCGGTGGTGAGAATGCGACTTCGGTCCGGTGGTCGGGAGTCGAGGCGACGGCGACGCGATGTTTGCCGTAGGGCCATTGGACTGTGAGTTTGAGGGCGTGCGAAATTGTGTCGTAGGAGATGTCGAGGGATGCTGCTGTCTTGAGCTCCTCGGCACGGGATTTGCAGGCGGTGTCTGATGGTGGGCAGTACTTTTCAGCTGTGTATTGGATGAATGCGACCAGGTCTTCCAGAGGCTCGTAGTATTGGAGTGCGGCGGAGTGAGAGAACCTGTCGTTGGGAAGACCTGTGAACGACTGGATGAGTTGTTAGGTGATGTATTATACAACCAAATGTGCGGTGTATTGCGTACCTCTGACGATGAGCAGCCGCCGCCGCCAAACGTGTTCTTGAGAGCTTCACATATTTTTGTACTATACTCACGTCAACACTTTCATCTTCACGATATCCCGCGCAGGCCTACCCATCCCATTCTCCATCCTTCTTTGGCGTATAAAAGAGGTGAAACCCTGGCGACACCCTCGAACCCAAAGGCCCGACGGTGTCGTATGCCAGGGGACTGGCCCATCTGATATGCAGCTCGTGGCTCTCACTCAGGAGCCGGGATAGCTCGGACGGAAGCTCCCCCAAAGCCAATGTGATTTTATCTTCCCGGACGGATAATATTTCAGGGCCCTTTACGCCAGCATTGCTGACCTCGAGAGACTCGGGTGGCACGCCGTCGCTGGGCTTGTGAATGAAGGTAATTCGCTGACGCATCTTGATGATATCGGACGCAACACGACAGCGTTTTCGGCAACAGGGTTTTAGATCGATACGATGAATCAACTAGTACATTGCGTTAGATGAATCGAGGGCAAGTTAGTATAATGGATGAAAGTGGGCTTCTCAGTGACGTGAATGGTGAAGGAGTGATCACTGACTAAACAGCGTGTGCTCGGATGGGTCTATTAGAATCGACCTCGGAGACCCGCTATTGAGGACACCTTGCTCGGTAGCGAAAGTGTGAGCTCCGGTACGGCGGGGGTCGAGCAGCGGTTCGAGCTAGTGCTTCAGTGAGCTTTAGGCCAAGGTTCAGTCGAACAGCGTGATGTTCAGTGGCATCTATCGCTGGAAGACCGGCACATATTCCGCCCCTCTCAGAGCTTGAGCCACATTCACACCTTCCAGATAAGAACCAGCCACACTCAGATAACAGGGAGAGGCAAGCACGTGCCCGAGAAAAACCGCTAGCTTCGCGGGTCGACCCAACGTGACCCATGCCGTCTTGACCCCATTAGGTCACCGGCGCCTCCAGGACGCTAAGCCGCTTTAGCTACCGAAGTTCGCGCGAAAGTGGGACGCCTTTGCAGCCCGCCCGCCCTCCGTCCACCGAGACGAACGGGGCCAATGCCAGAAAACACCGCCGACATCCCCCCTCGACTTCTTCTCTTCCAGATCGAAAGGTCCCGTCGGTTCTGTCCAACAATGCATCAGACGCCGTTCTCAAGGCCGCAGTCTTTCTGGCTTCCGCTTCCCTCCTAGTTTCGGCCCCTCTTCGCGATATGCATCCCATCAGTGCTTTGTAGCCAGCGATATCCCACAAGGCAGATTCCGTTGGAAATTTGCGACATCTTTATCACTCCAGTAGGTATATCGACAAACTCCGCAGTGAGTGAAGGAAAGGCCAAGGAATACCCATAAACCGGCGGATATGGGCGACCATCAGCCGTACGTGACCATCCGGTCGCGACGACCTGCCGATGGGAACAGCATGAGCAGTGCAGACTCGGCTGTAGGTGCCAGAGCCTCAACACACCAGCCGCGAAGAGTACATGTAAACTCACAAGTTGGCCATGGCCAGTACGGATCCAGCTCTGGCGATGCGCCCCGCACCGCCACCCACGATATCAGCCGCGTGAGCTATCATGTGAAGCACCTCGACAGCTTCGCCCAGACTTTGGAGGATGTAAGTCGCGGCGGACTGTAGAGCAGCCCCGTCTTCTCGGCCTCTCGCTAACAAACTCCGCCTCTAAAGTCCGCAAATCGAGCGTTTCCTAACCGCGGGAGATCCTCACAGCGGTATAAGAAGGTGCAGGCCTTGCTGCTTCACTGGGGCTGCGATGACCTCTTCGTGCTGCCTGAGCTAGAGGACCTGGAACGGTGTCTTCGCGAAGATTATGCCTTCAACACGGATATCTTCCCCATACCCTCCGAAAACTCACATCTAGAGCTCATGATGCAAGTGGGTAAGTTGATCAAGGACCATGAAGCTCAAGACACGCTCTTTCTAGTCTACTACGGTGGGCATGCTAGGATAGACGAGTCCAGGCAGAGCACTTGGTGCGCGTAAGTCACGGCAACTACCTGGTAGCTTGGACATTAGTTCTCACATTCCATCAGAACACGGCACCCCGACTCGCCATGGCTGCAATGGTCCGCGATCCAGACATTGCTGGAACGTTCGGCATCCGATGTTCTCATCCTCCTCGACTGTTGCGCCGGGGCCGCAAGCGCGACATTTCCCAACGGCAACAGCATCACCGAGACCATCTCCGCCTCAAGCTGGGATGCCATTGCCCCAGATCCGGGCCGTTACTCCTTCACAAACGCCTTGATCGAGGTGATGCAAGAGTGGCGCCTACGCACCTTTTCCGCGGCGATGCTGCACGCCGAAGTCCTCGCCCGTTTGAAGCACCCGCGCCCTGTAACCATCAACGGCAAGCTGTTTGAAGCCAGGTCGACGCCCGTCCATTTCATGATGACGTCTAATCACAAGGCACCGAGCATTGAGTTTTCCCGGGTCATCCCCGCCGAGAAACGGCCGCCCTCGCCTCCTCAGGACGACATAGCAACCGCAGATGGGAATGAAGCGCCTCAAGGGTTGACCGGCGGGCGAGGGCCAGGTGCCCCTATATCGGGCGGACCGAATGAGGACACACCGCACGTCATGATCTCGCTCGCGCTGGAGGATGATCAGCAGCTGGACCTTGACGCATGGGAACAGTGGCTGTCGAGTTTCCCAGCTTTGGCCAAATACGTCAAAGTCCAGGGTGTGTTCAAGAGCCACTCTACACTTCTTCTTGTTTCAATGCCGGTGATGGTGTGGGATCTCCTGCCCGAGGACCATGCCACCTCTTTTGTAGCCTTCATCAGGTCGAACAACCTCATGGTTCAGAAGACACAAGAGGACAAGGTTGAGGTACGAGTCCCGTCAAGCAGGGGCTCTCGTGCGATACCCGACGGGAGACAATCAGATTCGGAGTCGATGAACACGTTCTCCTCCGAAACTACATACGCATATGCTCCGACAGAGACGCGCAGCGTCATCGACCAGCAATTATCTGGTCAACGTTCGTCCTCTTTGAGTGACGTGCCACCTTTGAGAAGGGAGGTGGAAGGACAGCTCGCAGCTCGAGGGTCATCACTCGTATCGCCGTCCTCGTCACCGCCTGGTGGTAACTCGCGCTCGTTGCAATCTGCGAACTCTACAGCCTCGCTCGGCACGCTCCAGCACCAAGTCACCTCGTCATCTCAGGCCTCATCCGAGGCAGTGGTTTCACGGACTATGATCCTCAATCAGCAGAGAAGTGCACGCAGAACTGTCTTCCATGATATCCCTGAGCCGCCCAGGTTCTCACAGCATGTTGAGACGCTACTACAGCAATACTATCGGCAAGAACCCGTTCCCAACGACGACCAGAAGAACTTTGTTGCCTCAAATCTCGGTATAGAAATATGGCACGTCGATGTAGGTTCTTTTCACGCCTAACATGGAAGAACACACCGCTAATTCTTACAGGCTTGGTTCCATCATCGTCGTGAAAGGGATATCGTCTCACAACAATTTCAGAACCTTAAGATGG
The DNA here is from genome assembly GCA_020466075.1 of Colletotrichum coccodes. NCBI lineage: Eukaryota > Fungi > Ascomycota > Sordariomycetes > Glomerellales > Glomerellaceae > Colletotrichum > Colletotrichum coccodes. Next base: position 36,641 of record JAIMZG010000597.1, read on the forward strand.
ACAATCCAGCGCCAGCAGCAACTCAAGGAGCCCAGATGATACTGCCTCACCACCTCAACAGAATCATAGAGATCCTGCCTCCTAGCAGGATACTGCTGATCGATATCAGGGCACCGACTGACTATGAAAGATCCCACATCAGGGGTGCCATTAACCTTCGTGCCCCCCTGAGATTCGTCCAAGAGGCCTCATTCGACATGATCGAGCGCGCCTTCTCAGATCACGAAAGTAGGCAAAGGTTTGGGGAGTGGCAGTCGACGATATGCATGGTCTTCTACGCCCGCGCTGTAGACTCACCATTGGAATGTCCCCTTACCAATGTGCTTCACGAGAAGTTTAGGAGTTGGGGCTGGCCTGGCCGTTGTTTCATCCTCAAGGGACACTACAAGGAGTTCAGCGTGTCATACAGCAAATACATCGCTGGATCCAAGATGACAGACGAAGCAAAGGCACACGCGGAAACCCTCCTTCGAGACAGCAACCAGACAAGGGCATCGTCGGAGGATGATGACGCGGCGAGGAGAGCGCAGTACGACGAGCTGCTGACTCAGATCGACAACGAAGGCAGAGTAAACCCGTCATCGAGCCCCAATCCGTCGGCCGGCTCGGATCGCGCGCGAGCCATGGGCCAGCATGAACGGGACCTCGAAGCCGAGTTCCGGCGTCGCGTCCCGGACCTCTACCGCAAAGCCCTGGACGTTCAGGGCAGCAGCGACGGGGCCGCTCCCGAGACGTCAGCCACCGCCCCTAGCGCTAGGACAGGGACATCAACGGCAGCATCAGAGGAAGCAACGACAGGTCAAACAAGACCAACAAGGTGGGACGGCTCGTCGACGGGAAACTCTGCTGGACGCGGAGACGGCGGCGGACCGAGGGGTGGTGGTGGCGACAAGGGCATCACCACAACCTTTGGCCTTGACACAAAGGCGCCCCTCGTCGAGTATCTCGACAGAGGCCTCTCTCACATCCGGCAGGGGAAACCTGCCGACGCCTCTGTCGCTACCGCTTCTCCTGACAACACAAACACAAACACAAACACCACCACCGTCGCCGCCGCCACTCCTGTGGGAATATCAAAACTCGCCGCTGAGGGTTATCACGCCTACTTTGACTCCGATGCGGCCGCCGCGACGGCTCCTTCGGACGATTCGTCCGTCAAGATCAGCAGGGGAGATGCGCTGCAAACGGGCGATCATCCTCCCTCCCCCTCACCCTTACACCCGGTCCCGGGCCATCACCACCACCATCACGACCAGGGTCACCGCGGCGGACTCGGAGCGAAAGACGGGACGAGGGACGCGTCGTCGTCGGTGGCCTGTCCGGAGATGAAACGCCCAGGAGGGGCCGGGGCGGTTTCCTAAATAAGGTTCTACGGCGAGCATAACGTTTTGAAAGGGACGTCGTGGTGCCTGATCCAATGAGTGACACGATCTGCATGGAGGGGATGTGATGGACGGAGCGTTCGTCTTACCGGGTGATGGTGGGCGTCTTTCCCTTTGTGCTCGTGTTTTCTCGGACATGCGTGGTCGTTTTTTT